>JAODUE010055493.1:0-17353 GCA_027564755.1 Amblyopsis hoosieri | reverse complement strand
TCTCTCTATATATATATATATATATATACATACAGTATATCTCTCTCTCTCTCAGATCAGTTGAATTCAATGGGCTTTACTGGCATTCAAAGCTACGAATGAACAATGTTGCCAAAGCACTTTTAAATAAATGTTATTATATGTTATAAAAATACAAATGTACGTGGCCAAAGCAGTGGAACCCAAATCAGGAGTAGAGTAGGATTGTTTTTTAACATTAAACTCCCTCTCTGTCGCGATGCCATACCCTCCCCATCCTTCAGAGTGTCTTTTTAATGAGCTGAGTCGTATGGACACACAGTAACCAGATGCCAGTGGACAGCCATTAGCTCACATGACAGACAAGGAGCACCCCCCCCCCCCATCTCCTTGATGCGTGGCTGGCTGGGGCAGGCAGGCAGACACCCGGCACAAACAAGACACTGCCTGCTGGGAATAGAAGAGTGTGTATAAGCCGCTACCCCCCCCGCGAACCCCCCACCCTTCCCCCACGGCCTGCCTGGAACTGAGGATGTGTGAGGGGGTACGGGGGAAGGGTGGGGGGGGGGGTGTAGGATGGTGCCCGCTGAAGTGTAAAAGGACACAGGCCTCAGTGGGGGGTTAAGATAAGTGCATGTTTTATTAATTGGGGAGGGGGGGTTGAAGTTATCAATCTTTCACGTGTTCGTTCCTCAGTGTGTGTGTGTGTGTGTGTGTGTGTGTGTGTGTGTTTGTATGCGTGTTCATGTGTGTGGTCTGTGTGTGTGTGTGTGCATGTGCATACTGTGTGTGTGTGTGTGTGTGTGTGTGTGCTTGCGTGCGTGTGTATCTATTGGGGCGTGTCCTTGTTAGACTTAACAAGGGGTGGCGGTGTCTTTACGTCTTATGCCTAATGTCAGCAAGCGAGAGCAACATATACTGTAACACGCTATTATCGCTAGACAGTAGCTACGACTGACCCATGTATAACCTCCTATATGTCTGTATCAGGATTGGACAGATTATGAACTGTACTTTTACGTATAATAATTTAAGATGACCTACTTTCCATGCCTGGTGTGTTAATTATTTACATTTGCAGTATTAAATATTACTGAGAAAAACAATTGCAAGTAAATAGTTCCTTAGTCTCCTTAGCACCCTATAGGGCAGGTGAGACAATCCTGTACACCAGGACTATTCAACTGCGGTCCTGCATGTTTAAGATCTCTCCCCGCTCCAACCCGCCTGATTCAAGGTTGTTAGAAGCCTGATAAAGACCTGTTCATTTGAATCAGGTGTGTTGGAGCAGGGAGAGATCTAAAACATGCAGGGTGCGGCCCTCCAGGATTGGAGTTGAATAGTCCTGCGTATGATAGTATAGTAATTGACATGATTACAGTAACCCTAGTAACCTATACAGCAGTACTACCATATATAGTATAGTGCAGCAGCTAATAATAAAGCAAATAATATAGCAATAATGAAAAACATTTTGTTTGGTTTTGATAAGAATATGTTCTGTTCAATACACCAGCAAGGCTGGGTGCTTTATTTGTGTTTTCAAAATGGCCTGTAATACTTTCTAGTTAATGTTTCAATCGGCCATGAGTGTTTTTAAAGTGGGTTCCAAACCTTGTATTTTAGAAGAATTAGCCTTATTTCCTGTTGCTCTGACCTACATTTGACCGTTCATGTGCAGGGAAGGAGAGCGTGTGAAGAATGATTTGAACTCTGAACAAACACAATGCAGGATTCGGGTAATAACACCATTTTTATGAACTATGGAACATGAACACACACTTAGAGAGAACAGCATCTACAATGGGCAATCATTGACAAGGTCGGGGAAAACACAAGGGCATAGCCCTCAATCTCAAAATGTTCTTTGCTAAATAGTATTTTCAGCTTCTAACAAACTTGGTTTGCAATCTTTCTAAAATGTCATAAATTATGTTAATCACCATAAAACCTTAATATTAAACAGGATGATATTAATTAACACATTATGTTGGCTATATATGGCCACATATCAATTATTTACATTGATTATGTCACATGTCACATGTGCCACATTTTAATTAGCCTTAATAATAAGTTTCTTGCATTCGGGGAGGTGTGTGAAAATGTACATTATGCATTCAGGACCATTATTGTCAAAGTATTTGATTTGCATTGTTATTTATATTTGGTATAAATAAGAGGTATTGGTTCTGGGAGCTCCCTGCCTTTCTATGCACATAAAGGAAAGCCCAAGACAGGGAGAGCAGCAAAAAGACCCTAGCCTGGTCATGAGCCCTGGTCATGAGCCCTGGTCATGAGCCCTGGTCATGAGCCCTGGTCATAAGCCCTAGCCAGACCATAATCACTTTGTGAATAGGTCTGGCCATGCTCCATTGGGAAGTGTTCGCAGTTGATTACGATAGCCTCGCGAGACCGTCCTGATCTCGCGAGCTTCCCAGTTTAATTTCGCTGTGAGAATCATTCTGGAAAGGCTTGGAATCATTTTGAATGTGTCCAAGTAGCAGCTGAACTTTCCAATCAGCATTGTGTTTATAGCTATACGGGCGTGGTTTAGGTGTGCGGACAGCGAAAACAACCAAATGGTTCATCCAATCAACTGCCAAGTATTTTTTTGAAAGTACAGCCATTCACAAACAGTTTTAATGTACTGCTCCCCAGACTGACTTGTGACAACAATTCCTCTGGCATGTCAGGTTACCGATACAATACTGAGATCATAAATCTGCCCGATACTGACTTAAATGGATGTATCGGTAACAATTGGACAGTTTTAACCGATCCATGGGGCTAATCCAATTAAATTAATTTACACGCGCAGGTTTACTGTCAAGCATCAGCCATGTCTAACCTACCCAGGCCACACTATCAGCAGCAGGTTTCCTGTAGCCCTGTGGTGAATTTTGAATCCATTGGACAGTGCTGAACCAATCGGCGTTGCTACAATTGATTTGATCGCCTGATCCACACTCTTGACTTCAACGTCATCTCACTAACCCTCGCTGATTCATATATTGAATTAAATCATGTTTTCTAATTGGGGTCTCCTGGAATCGGAACAGAAGTAATGTATAATTATTTGTATAATTATTTGTGTGAAACCCAATTTCAAAACAAAAACATTTTAAATGAATAGTGGCAATAAAGTTGGAAAAGTCATAGAATATCAAGCTTATTACAGTAAAACATTAATAAACATCAAAACCACATACACAATGAAATCTATAAAAAAGGCCTGCTTATCAAAATTATTGAAAAGCGGAGACTGAGTTTGCTGATCTGAGCTCCTCAGGTAGAGGGTTCCATAGTTGGAATCACCGGCAACATGCAGGCATGCAGGACCAGTGACGGTGAACACAAATTGGATTGAACACAGACTGTGTAAACACAAGGAAAACATGGTTAGACGAGGAACATGTGTACCTACATGTTGTCAGGGGTAACATTTAAAGGGCACTTGGCCCAACATTAGTTTAAGATGAAGCACAGTTGAAACAAGAACTCAGCCTCGACACAAACAAAACACCGGATGCAACCCAACCCAACATCAGATAGACTATTAGTTAGTTCTGTTCTAAGTAAAAGACTCTTAAGATGCTTATCCTCCTTAGGGAGTTAGCATCTGCTTTAGACTAGCAGGGTCAAGAGGCTAACCAGATTAGCCGCTAGTTAGACGTTGTCATTTTGCTAATAAGTAGATGGACATATTGACATACTGCTCAGTGCACGGACAATTGATTATACTACTAAATACAGGTTTCCCTCTTTAATTCCATTTGAAAGTGGCATCTATTGACATAGTTCATTCCAGCGGGGATTCAGAGAAAGAATTTGACGACTCTTTAACGAAATATTTCACCCAAACGTGTAATTATCTTATAAATGACTCACTACATTCACATATATAGGGATGGGGGTCCTACAACCTTAAAATTCCAGAATTTTCTCTATAATTAAGTAGTAATTGCTATTTTCCTTTACTTTCTGTCTAGAAAGCACACACACACACACACACACATACACACACACACACACACACACACACACACACACACACACACACACACACCCACACACACACACACACACACACACACGTGTGAGCCCTCTTCTCAAGCGCTAGCCGTTCAAGATGTGAATCACGAAGCTGTTAAAGAGGCCAATGATTTTCAATCTTTAACATACCCAGTCTCTCCTCTCCCTCTCCTCTCCCCTCCCCTCCCCTCCTCTGCTCTCCCCTCCTCCCCTCCTTGATTATTAAAAACATTATTGGCTAATGCTTTCATCCGTATAATTTAAATATATTGAATAAAGTAACAGCATTTGAAAGGGGGGACAGTTTCAGGCAATATCATCCTGCCGAAATCTGTCCCCCCATGTAACTTGGCTGCAAAGTGTTCCAAATCATTCTGCTAGCATTAAATTAACCCTTGCATGTATACAAAATTGCATTCTAATAAATGTATAAGAATAACAGCATTTGAAAGGAAGGATCGTTTCAGGCAATATCATTTTGCCGAAATCTGTCCCCCTATGTAATTTGACTGCAAAGTGTTAAACAATGTATTACTGACTTCCAAATCATTCTGCTACCTTAAAATGAACCCTAGAATGTGTACAAAATTGCATTAGAATAAATTGATAAGAATAACAGCATTTGAAAGGAAGGATCGTTTCAGGCAATATCAATGCTGCCGAAATCTGTCCCCCTATGTAATTTGGCTGCACTGTTAAGCAATGTATTAATGACTTACAATTAATTCTGCTAGCATTAACTGATGCCTAGAATGTGTACATTATATAATTTAAATAAATTCAATAAAGTAACAGCTTTTGAAAGGGGGGACAGTTTCAGGTAGTATCAATCCTGCCGAAATCTGACCCCCTATGTAAATTGGCTGCAATATATTAAAGAATGTATTAATGACTTCCAAATCATTCTGCTAGCATAAACGAATGCCTAGAATGTGTACAACATATAATTTAAATACATTGATTCAATTAACAGCATTTAAAAGGGGGGAGATTTTCAGGCAATATCAATGTTGCCTAAATCTGTCCCCCTATGTAAATTTGCTGCAAAGTATTAAGCATTCTACTAGCATAAAGTGATGCCTAGAATGTGTACAAATGCTTTCGCTTTCGTCCTTATAATTTAAATAAATTGAATAAAGTAACAGCATCCTCTCCTCTCCTCTCCTCACTGTGTTCTCATCTTCAAGGTGGAGTGGTCCAGAGGCTGTGGAGAGGGGAGGGAGAAGAGGCTGTGCCCACTGTGTCACCAGCCATCAGCTGGTTGTGGAAGATCAAAGCCCAAGTTCTGAGTGCTTTCAGTCATGGGGATGGTTGCCCTGTTGCCAGGGAGACACATGTGAACCTAGAAGACATGCCCACTTTGATGGATCAATGATGCTACTGACCCCCGATAGATAAGAGAGCTTAATGGAGCCGGTCTCCGAGGAGCCATCACTCTGAGGGGGGCTATAGGGCCCCTTCTCCTTTGTGACTACATAATTGGATCTGCATATTTGATTGACAGGGCTGCGCGGTGTTGCACTGTATTAATCAGCATAGGGTTTCCTTTTTGACCATCTGCACACACAGACGTCAATGTTCCATCTCCTTGCTTGTGCAGGAAATCAATGTGACGGCCACTGGACTTATTTCACCGCCTCCACGCAAGATGCATTACGCTGGTCTCGATCTTTAGGCAAAGCTTGCGTGCAAACCCAGCTGTCTGAGTGGGATGTCATTGTATGTTTCCAGGTGCCACTTCTCTGGTGGACAAACCACTGTAGCCACTAATATCACAGCTAATTAGAAAACGACATCAGAACTGCACATTTGACAGTGTTCGTGAATGAGCACAATCACGTTACTTCATTCAGCAATAAATAGCTGCAAAACATAACATTATTATTATTGTACAGTAGTTAGTGAAAAAGAGCTGCAAAATAGCAGAAAGTTGTAGATTGTCGCTTTGAAAGGAATTATCTGTGGTTTTCATCTGGGAAAATATTGTTTTTTTCTCATTGTTGGGAGACTTTTCCATTGTGTTTATAGTTTGATGTGATAAGATTTGCTACAGCATGTTTGAAAGGGTTTCTCTCTATCATTGCTTGTTTCTGCCCATCTGTCTACTTGTCTATCTGTCTACCTGTCTGTTTCTCTGCCCGTCTGTCTACCTGTCTGTTTCTCTGCCTGCCCTGAAGTCTGATAACTGTGAGCTGAAGGTCAAAGCATTGACGGCGGCCATCTTGCCTGTCATCCCCCGTATGTTTCCCATATTCACCCATCAGCTCGAGCAAGGGCGGACTGGGCAGCATATGGCGGGAAGCCCCCGGTTGCCCCCAGAGACGAGGTCCATACAGGTAGGCGGAGATGGAGCGTGTCGCCAGATTAAGTGGGGCACCGCCCGTCTGTGGCTGACGAGGCCGAGAAGTGCTGTTGGCAGGTCTCGTCTAAACGCCTTCGCCCCGACTGAGGCAAGAGGGTGGGACCATTTATATGGATTTCGATGCTTTTCTAACATTCAGGCCACTCACAGCGCTGTACAGAATTGCCTCACGTTCATACAACGATGGTGGTGTCAGTTGCATGCAAGGCACCATCCTACCACCAGAGGCAGTATTTGAACCAGCACCTCTTTAATCACCTGTCGCCCCGTTTATTTTCATAGTTTTTTATTTTACAGGACAGTAGAGAGCAACAGAAAACCAGTGGGAGAGATATATTGGGAAGGATTTGGGAAATTACCGCAGGCCGAATTTGAACCCCGGTCCCCCAAGGCGCTAAGGCCCATATGGGCAGCCTATTGCTCTCTCAGCCGTGTTAGCTGAGGTTATAGCCTTGAAACCCCATTCTCTTTACCCGGCGTTCACACAGACGACAAACACAAGAGACACTCACAAACGTTCCAGGCTTGTGGTTACTGATAGGTTCGATCATTCGTTTCAACAACACGTCACTCTTCCTTCACTGATATTAGTAGTGTTGCATCGCTCAGTATTAGTATAAAATAGACCTCTAGTCTATTTTTACCCTGCCTAGATGGGTTTGCAGTAAGGATGGCACGATCCAGTATCTTTAGTTCCGATACCGATACCGATACTGCACTTTGGGTATCGGTCGATACCGAGTACCGATCCAATTCCAGTGTTAAATTAAGTTTTAAGTTAAATTGCAAAGTAAATGACAGCCAATCTCTATTTTAAGACTTAGATGCATGTTATAAACCTGCTGCTGATATTGTGGCCTGGTACTGTAGGTTAGACATGGCTGATGCTTGACAGTAGACCTACATGTGTAAATGAATATAATTGCATTAGCCACATGGATCGGTTACAACTGTCCAATTGTCACCAATACCGATCCAGCTATTTAAGTCAGTATCGGACCGATTTCCGATATCAGTATCGTATCGGTGCCATCCCTAGTTTGCAGTGGCCACTTGTTTGTTGTTGCTGTAAATTGCTCAACTCTCATTGAAAATGAATGGCAGCTTTGTCTCCCTCAAATGCCGATTAATGCTCCAATAGTTTCAAAACAAGGTCTGCGCTCATTGGGATGCAACCACTGCAATGCAATGGAGCGTGTCCAGACACTGATCACCAGGTGAATTTTGGGTCTGGCTCTACCAAGCTAAGTAGTCTCTCATCAGCGCTGCGGAAGATTTGCAACTCTGCTGACAAAGAAGAGGGGTAGTAGATTTTCATTGGCTGCTAGCATTGTCACTCATTATTGACAAGACATAAAGTCCCATGCCCACTGGCAATGAATTCCTCAGTATAAGTTTAACATCTGACTTTGAGTCGTTGAGTTATGTAGTTGGTCATTGTGCATGTCAATCAAAATACCTATGCTGTCGAGTAGGCGGGCATTGACGCAGTTAGCCAGCGCTTTGTTCCAGAAGTAATGGCTGGCCCTGTCAGACTACAGGCAAAGTAACACCACCCCCTCCCATCAATAAATAAATAAATACGTACATGTTATTTTGACTCCAGGGCATTCAAACCTATAGCTTGCACTTTGTGGTTAGTTGCCTCCTCAGCACAGAAGCCTACTGTATGTCTCCCTCTGCATTTTATGTCCTGCTGTTGACTGTGGCCCGTGGTGGCGGTGAAAGGTAAATGACCAGTGACAGAATGGAGTAACACAGTATAGCGCGGTGCCTTCAACATAGCCTCGTTGGACACGACACGGCGACGCGGTGGTTTAGACTCCAGTGTGTCATGGGGACTCTGTTCCGGTGTCGTGCCCGAAAGTGACTTGCTGATAAAAGTGATTACGGTATTTAAAAGGGCATTTTATAGTTATATTCCCACATTTTTAGCACGAGAAACACGGCAACAGTCAAAAGCGTTACTCTGTAAATGCATTGATAGTTGAACATTGGCATTTTATATTTACAGAATTTAGCAAATTTATTTTTTAATAATACTGTAATTTGACACCTATTGCACCCTAACCATCCTGGAAGGGTTGGATTCCTCCCTCTGTGGTCCTTTTCCCAAGGGTTCTTCCTCTTTTTCTACCCACGTGGGTTTTAGGGAAGCTTTTCCTTGGCGGATGGGAAGAGCAGGTGAAGGGGGGGGGGTTGTTTCCTTGTGAAATGTGGGCCTGAGCAGCTCTTACAGACATTTACAGACCGTAATCTGTAAATTACTTCTATCCAGAGATATTTACAGTTATTTACGAAACCATCCCGATCTCGCGAGCTATACAGTTTGACTGTGAATATCAGACCCCCTCAATCCAAAAGGGTCAGAAGATCAAATATACAGTACCTTTATCACCGTAGGGGAAATTTAGGTTGATACAGCAGCACAGAGGGAGAAGAAATACCATACAAGTAACATTGTACGTAGATGTTAAATATTTACACACTATAATACACTATAGAATTATGTTGTTTTTTTTTAGCTAATACATTTTAATCAATCTTCCTTACATATTTATTGGACTACCTGCCTCATCCAATTTATCTCATCCAATCACAATCAGATAAAGTGCCGGTGGAAACCGGAACCGTAAAATACTTAAAATATACAAAATGCAGCCTCTGTAACATTCCCGTGGTCTCGCCTGTGGGGTACAGCCGAGGGAGGACTGCCCGTATCCCCAGCTCCTCACACCCACACGTGCGATCAGCCGATTGCCTTCAGCCGTGTGGGTGTGAGGGCATATAGGCTGGTGACTGCTGGGAGAGGGCGTGGGTTATTGTACGTGTTTCGTGTTCCTGTTTATGCGGGCTGTGTTACGTGACTGTATACGCCTTGTGTTTACGTTTTGTTTTTGAGTTTGTATTCGCTGTTTGAGTTCTTTTCAGTTTAATTAAAGCAACGAGCCGTGGGGCTCATTGCTTTTCCGGCATCTGTGTTGTTTTTCGTTCATTTGCACTCGCTTCACCATCCCAGCGTTACAGCCTATACTATTCAATCCATACAATAACTGGTAACAGCCCAAACAGTTGGTCTTAACATAGAGTAGGAAATAATATATCATATAGTTGCTCTTATTGTCACATAGCAAAATTCATCCTCTGCATTTAACCCATCCCTCAAGGGAGCAGTGGGCAGCCGCTGTGCATACCCGGGGACCATCTCCAGGTAGAGGTCAGTGTAATGACTGGAGAATGAACCTGACGTGTTTTTAGATAGTGGGGGTAACCGGAGCATCCGGAGGATACCCACGCAGACACGGGGAGAACATATAACTCCACACAGAAAGGCCGGGACGACCGGGGTTCGAGGACCATCTTGCTGTGAGGCCACAGTGCTATCCACTGTGCCACCGTATTGCTTATAGAGAGATCGAAGAACTTCGGTGAGGGGGAGTGCTATGAGGTAGAGAGGTCAGTGGTACCAAGGTGGATTGAATATCACATTTAAAAATGTATGTAACACAAAATGAATTACAAATACAATGGACCATTCCATTGCAATGGAGGCACTGTATGTGATGATGTAAAGTCACATACAGTGCCTGACTAGTACTGTATGTGATAACTCACAAAAACGGCATTGTCTTTATCAAAACAAATGTCCCTCCGCTGTATCTCCGGACGTTGCAAAGTTAAACTGTTTCCTCCTTACGAAACTCAGCTCCTTGGTCATGTTGATCAGGCCATTGATCACGTCTTGCATGAGCAGTTTGTTTCAGCTTGTGTGGAAGGAAGGAATAGTGTCAGACAGTATGGAAACGAATGTCTTTAGGAAACAGAACGCAGTTTGAGAGCAGCATCTGCGTTGCCATAACACCTGGAGCCATGCCGCCTATACTGTACACATACTTCATCATAATCAGCACAACACAAACAGCCATAAACTGCATTGTATAAGTCAGGGGAACTGTCAGTGGGGTAGAATGGTAATGAAGTGCCGGTGGGTGTAAGGAGAGTCTCGGGGGGGGGGAATGTGCCTTCCGTATGCATATTCATATATTTAGTTTGTGTTGACACAGCAGCAAGTTGGGAGAGATGATGCATTAGCATATAAGAACAGCAGTCGAGAGATGGCTTCATTGAAAGAAGGATTAAAGCCCCAAACACATACAACGCCATTTGCTCGTCATCGTCCATCGCTTTGTAACTGAAGTTTAGTCGCTAGGCTCTGGTTGCCTAGGTATCCGTCATGTACTGTACATTTCCCACCCAAAATGTTAAATTTTTTGTCAGTCAACGATATCCTTACCTCCTATTGGTAGCTGCCTGAATTTGAGATTACTTTATCTCAATACCTGCCCACAGCATGTTACAGCGCGTTACAGCGCGTCGCAGCCCGTCCCAGCGCTGATGAAGTTACTCACTTTCATTGGACGTTCCATGGTTTCTCATCTCGTCTCTTCCCGTGTGGTGTGTCTGGGGCTTCTGATGACAACATATGGATGTAAATCCATCTAGGGCCGTTGTTCTGAGCAGATAAGAACGCTGTACACTACAAGGGTTAGCAGGGCCCAGAAAGGTCAACAAGGGCATGTTCATATTTGCAAAACACAGGGCTGTGTAGAAACACCAGATTATTTTTTCAGCACGCACATACTGTAGCCGTAGCTATACTGTAGATATAGCTGTAGCTACATTCGCATTCCAATTTGACAAATGGTATTATTATACAATTAATTCCCTGTTAAAAATCCAGCATAAACCAGCATGAATTCAATGCTGGTCCAAACTGGTTCATACTGGTTAGTGCTGGGGTAGTGCTGGTCTATCAAGCTGGTGGACCAGCACAGTCATGCTGTTCTCAAGCAACATGGTCAAAACATACCTTATGCTGGTGACCAGCAATGCTGGATTTTTTTAACAGGGTTAGCTGACATTTGTTGACTTCACCTTCAAAGAGTATGTCCTTGCCACACATTGTATATGGTTGGATAGTGATGCTGTGAACCTCAGGGTGAACAGTAGTTTGCTAAAGGCTTGTAGTCTGGTCCCGCCTGAATACCTCTCTCAGAAGTTGGCACCTCACATGGCTAGAATGTGTATTTCTCTCTGTTTGTGCACACCAAATAAAAATGTGTGCGCAAACTTTCAGAGAAATAACAAGTTTAAATGTGCATGTTAAGCCTATGAGCGATTCAACCCATTTTAGTACGAGACAAACGGGAGGACAATGACGTAATCAACTTACATCAAATAAACCTCAATTAAACTTAAAATAATGATGCATAAATGTTTGTTTTGTTTGCACAAACGTGCACAGATGATGCACAAACAAATGTGATAAGTTTAACGTGATATTAACATAAAATGCAAAAAACTTAATGTTTACCTTCTTTAAAACGTTTTTTGCACACATTTTTATTTTGCACAAACTAATCAAAATACTTTTATTCACATTCTTATTATATGGGGTGCCATCTTCACTGAGGACAGACCAATCAGGTGGCTAAGTTTGATGACGTTGATGTCAAGGGTCAAAATGGTGGTAGAGCTAGATGAATCGATACAAACCGTTGTAGCGTTGATTGGTCAAAGGCTGCTCCAATAGCGTCAAAATGTACCCAAGGTCAACGCCCAGTAGGATGAACCTGACTGTAAACACTCCCCATTGGAGCGTGTACAACCCTGTTCACCAGGTGCATTGTGGGTCTGGCTACAGCAGGCTGGTAGGCTCGTGCTCCTGTTTGGCAGATACTTTAGAGTTGCCAGACAAGCCAGGGCTGACGGCTGCCCCTGGGCCTCCAGACTCCTCAGGTTTCATAGCAGGCTTTTAGCCGTGGCTAAGGAATCACCTTATTGATCCTCCTCCTGCCCCCCTCACACACACACACCTCCTCCTCCTGCTCCTCCTCCTCCTCCGAGCAACAGATTGACAGCCTGCAGGGGGAGAGGAGGTTGCGTGGCCAACGTCCACTCACAGTGGATCTAGTGATGGTGACCTTCCTGATCAATACAAGACAAGCAACTTCATTGAGTTGAAACAGGACCCCATTAATCCTCATGTTCTGTTTGGGGTCTGTGAGACCCCAGAGCCTTTTTAACTGCACACAAAAAACATACTTGGCATTTTTTAATCATCTTGATAATCCATGACTTTTTCTAACTTCATGGCCACTATTCATTTACAATGTTTTTGTTTGGAAATTATGTTTCATACACCCCCAAATTATACACTTATGCCCCAGTTAGAAAACATTGTTAAATTCAATATATGAATTTGCATAATGTTCATTTTCTAGCTCATATTTATGATATAGTTGACTCAAAACTATTCCATTTCAGTCCCCAATAATAAACACACACTTACAAATTCTGGAAATCTTAAATTCACATCCAGTGTAGAACATCATTGTTGAGATGACAAGAATACATTTAGCTGTTTATGTGTGTCTAATTCCAAATGTCGTATATCTAACCCCAAACATAAGAAACATTATTATAAGGGAATTTTTTTTTGCCGTGTACATGTGATGTAGTTAATTGTAAATTTTTTATATTTGACCATAGCCAACATAATGTGTTAATTCATTTATGACCCCCTATTCAATCAAATATTAAGGTTTTATGATGATATACATTACATTAATGAAAATTGCAAGCTAAATTTGTTGCTTGTTTTTTTTTAAGTCTCTTCAGGTAGAAACTGAAAATCCTATAAGCAAAGAAACATCTGGCAATCTTGCAACACAGCACATTCTACCTGTACCCAAGAAATGCAACGTTCTGGTTAGGAAAATAAAGACAAATGAACAGAAGAGCACACACATAGAAGGATGGGGGGGTGGGTGGGTAGAGAGCAGTGTAAACCTATGGTCATGAGGGGGACGAGAGGAGTGACCAGCAGATGTGGGTGGGGCCAGTTGGGGTGCGGGGCGGATGGGGGGGCATAGGTCCAGTTTGACGTAATATCACCTTGCGTGAGGACAGAATACAATTGTTTCTGTCTGTTTGTTGTGTTCCTTAGGTACAGGTAGAATGTGCTGTATGCCGAATACTGTATAGTGCATGTGGCTCGGCTGTTGTCCTGCGGTTCCTACACGTGTGCGCGCTCGCCGCTCACGCAGGCAGGGGAAACCCCCCGTCCCTTTAAAACGCGAACGCACCGCCGCCTGGTATACCTTTGTCAGCGCGTAATCTGATTAGTCCTTACCGCTCGTCACTCTACGTAAAACCTCGCCTGATTAATACAGGACACAGGGTAGACATTCGCCCTTGACACACACGCGCGCACACGCACATGCACGCATGCACACGCACACACACACACCCACTCGATGGAGATGCTGTGTGGCAGTGATGTGCGGCAGTGATTTGTGGGCCGTGCTGTCTGACTGGCGAATACTGAATAGACAGCAGGACTCACAGAGCAGTCAGGATTTCGGGGTGTTTCGGGGGAAGGTGAGATATTTGCATTACACACGCCGGGGTTAATGTTATGAAGGAGTACATTCTGTAGTTGGAGTTAGGTCTATAAATAAATAAAAAAAGTCAAACTATGAAATCCTTTTTGATTCACTTCAGTATTTCCATCCGATCGAGGTTGCTGAGACAGACATGCAAAAATCTGTAGCTTCATTTAGTGATAACCTGTAGGCGTTATATGCTTATAATATATTTGTAATAGTGCATACAGGGCATTATTATTTTAGATTAGACTAGATTCTTTCTTTTTTCTTTCCATTATAACCGGAGAGAAGTGTATGAGTGCTAATATCGTTATCAGGTGAACATGGGCCCTTTAGTAGTCCTGTTAATCCCAAATTCATGTGAAAATGATGTGATACTAAATTGATCTTCAACATCACATAAGTAAATTAATAAGAACTATCCCTTCCATTTTTTAATAAATAAATACATTCTAAATCCTTCTTGCTCGCTCTGTTAGTAAGCACTTTCTTGGTATTTAGACAGAATGTTGTCTGCTTGCTCAGTACATTGTGTGTTACTTATTTAGCTGTTGATAAGCCCCTTCGGATATAAGTGTCTGCTGTGTGACATGTACATGTTAGGAGACCAGCCTGAAGATGGACGAGGAGAAAGAGCTGGGATGGGTGCTGTGCAGCCAGGGGTGCACGCCGGCTCATGGAGCGAAGGTGTCAGGTCAAGATAGCGGCTGGAGATGTTGAGGAAGGAGAAACCCAGGAGGAACATTCTGGATGTGAGGGCCAGGGGAATTGACCGTGTAGACATCAAAGAGCACTGGTGTAAATTGAGAAGATGGTAAGCTATACTGTAACTAAATTAAACTTCCAGGAAGTGTGCCATGAAGCCATTTGTACTCCTTTACAGATGTCAATACAGTGATTTGGGTCTCACTTTATTTTTATGACTTGTGATACAAGCTGGTCCGACATATGCTGTGGCTCATTGTGTGTTAAAAAATACATGCAAACGCTATGCAAGGGTAAATGCATGCAAGGGTAAATGTTTTTATCTAAATGAGATGTATAGAATACAATCATTTTAGCATTATTATTAAATGAGTTTTCTCCTCACACAGATTCTGGCAAGAATGGTTGCTTTAAAAAATAAAGATAAACAGCAAAATTGCAAAAGGCTTTCTTAAAAGAAGCAATATGCAGCAATATACTGAATGTAGCTGTTTATAACTATAAGATCTATCTGACACTGCATGCCTGTTGTAGACTATTAAAAACTAAATAAATAAAATCAAATGCTATGCTGGCCATATATGTTATGTATGTTTTGAAATGTGTAGTATTAGCTCTGATTACATACTTACAGGTATTATCAGAATGTAGTTTTAGTACCTGCTAAAAGCTAAATGATGTAGCATAATGTGTAAATCTGAAACAACTGATATTTAATAAATGTCCCTCAATCTCTCTAATACAATATTGATCATTCAGTGTTTCATCCAGCTATTAAACGCATGTTTTTTAGCTTATTATTTGTATTATTAAGGACAGAACTGAACCTAATTAACATGATATCAATCTTTTTTGAGACATTGTCTGGTGACTCGTCTAATGCGCTGCATGGCTGTGTTAAGTGTGTCGTTAATATGCGCGTCTCAGTTGATATCAGCGTTTTGTTAGAACCTACCCTTGCCTGTCTAATTGGTAGCGCTCGCCGGCCGCGACCTAACGACCCTTCAGCTTAATGTGCGCATGTTGATGCGAGTGTTGAGGCGCCAGCCGACGTTCGAGCCATGCCCATGGGAGCGCAGGTGCTCCGAAACCGGGTGGGCGTGTACGCGGAGTTAATAACGCTTCGCTTCCGCGGTTAGATACTGTAGTGTTGTGTTGTACGTTGTTTGTTTGTTGAGAAATTACCGAGTGCATGTGTGATTTTGAGGAGGGACCAGGGAGGGCGGCGCATCACGCACACCTAGCTCCGAGGAAAAGCGATATTTAGAGAGGAGAGGAGGGAACCCTGCTGGACCGAGCGCCCCCCACACGGCCTCACACGTACCCCACTCCCCTCCCCTCCTCCCGCTCGGCAGTCGCTGCTGCGCCACAACAAAAGCGGCGCCAGCTGCGTAGACAGTTGATCTGAGAACACGGAGAACAGCAGCAGGAGGAGGTGAGAGAGAAAATAACGAAGATGTGTGGTTAATAATGGAGACGTACAGAGAGACAAAGACAGGAAGAGAGAGAGAGAGAGAGAGAGAGGAGGGAGGGAGGGACTTTAATGGTTCTGTCAAACGAGGCTGAGTCTGTCCCTGTTTCTCTCCACACAGACAAGACCCGCCGCTGCATCACCGGTTGTCCTGCGCATGATCGGCAGTGCGCGTCGCTTCTACCGGGCTTCGGAGCAGAGCATCGCCGTGCGCCTCGGAAGGTAAACAAACCCTCCTTTAAATCGCACCATCTTTATTCGATGTCAGCGTCGTGATGTTGACCTTCCGCACGCCTGACACACGTGAGAACAGGCTAGTGTGGTTGTAATGTGGTCTGGTTTGTTATGAAGGAGCATCCCGTTTATTATTTGACGCAATTAGCCTACTGTAGGATGTGTGCTTACGTTTTTGCAAGGTGATATTGTACAAATAAATATAGGCTTTTCTTTCAGGAAGTATATTAGCCAAATATATTTGAATCAATATTAAATATAGGCTAATGATAATTTAATTAGCCTGTATACAGTTTTGGTGCCTCTGAAAATATCGTTTCACTTTCCCGTTAGGTAATCAACGCTTAATTGTTCATTGTCATTGTACGAATGCGAGATCATGCAGCCTAAGCTACCTACCTACAGGGTAGGTACTGTATTAAGGTAGCGGAGAATCGACTACCTGGTTTATTAATCAGATCTTCTATCTTATATAGCTTCATGTTTAGGACTGTTTCATCTATTTTATTTGACAGCGAAATTTCTAAAGTTTGTGCTCAAAAACGCTCTGACAGTACAAAGTGGACTGGACGTGTTAGTTATTTGATATTCTGCATTCTTGTGAGTTATATCTGCTAGTGCTCGGCCTATATGTTTGGTTATTTGCTTCTTTACAAACTTATATGCGTCTATGTCATGGCTTTTCTACCCAAGATAAATTCGGGAATGCGCTTCAGCGTGATCCATTCATCCTCTCCTGTCAGTGGTTTGGTACTTCGGCATAGGCGTGTAAGAGTGACGCCTTCAGAGATATCTCTGTTTAGTCGCACAAAGGTTACGGCTTGGCCTGCCAGGCTCAAAGGCTCGTCATGCTGGAGAGTTTGAGGTGGGAGGGGGGTCAGCTGTCACCCCTACACCCACCCGTCCCGTCATGGGTGGGGCTGTTTCAGATGAACGTGGAGATGGTGAGAGGATGGATTGAGAGGAATGCTTTGTTCTGCACACTGGAGGGAGGAATTGGAGGGCAGTTGGTGTTGCAATCCCCCCTCCTTGGAGCTGTCCATGCGCAAAATGATTTTTATGGAGCTGCGATTATATAAATATGATCTTGAAAAAGACAAAAAAAAACTATATAGG
>JAODUE010055482.1:0-17353 GCA_027564755.1 Amblyopsis hoosieri | reverse complement strand
ATATGAACCATCTGGTCATATTGGCCCAATGGCATATATGAACCATCTGGTCGTGTTGGCCCAATGGCATATATGAATTATCTGGTTATATTGGCCCAATGGCATATATGAACCATCTGGTAGTGTTGGCCCAATGGCATATATGAACCATCTGGTCGTGTTGGCCCAATGGCATATATGAACCATCTGGTCGTGTTGGCCCAACGGCATATATGAACCATCTGGTTATGTTGGCCCAATAGCATATATGAACCATCTGGTTATGTTGGCCCATTAGCATATATGAACCATAGTTTAATTTTCACATAATAATGATACTACTACAAGCATCTGGTTATATTGGCCCAATAGCATATATGAACCATGGTTTCATTTTCACACTACACAATACAAGCATCTGGTTATGTTGGCCCAATAACATATATGAACCATAGTTTCATTTTGACAAACACATAATAATGATACTACTACAAGCATCTGGTTATATTTGCCCAATAGCAAATATGAACCATAGTTTCATTTTCACACTACAAGCATCTGGTTATATTTGCCCAATAGCATATATGAACCATAGTTTCATTTTCACACTACACACTACAAGCATCTGGTTATATTGGCGCAATAGCAAATATGAACCATAGTTTCATGTTCACACTCGCCGTGTGACAAACACATAATAATGATACTACTACAAGCATCTGGTTATATTGGCCCAATACCATATATGAACCATAGTTTCATTTTCACACTCGCTGTGTGACAAAACATAAAACCTTTCTCTTTGAGAAGGCAACAGGCAGCGATAACATAACTAAAAAAACACATAATAATGATACTACTACAAGCATCTTGTTATATTTGCCCAATGTCAAATATGGCTATATATAAATTAATTAATTAAAATAAAATACAATATTACATACTATCGCATACGCTACGTGATAGTTACGCAGTTAGGCTATAATTAGCCTAACATTATTAGCCAATGTCTTGCTTGCATAATGTATTTGTTATGTTTGTTTTTATAATGATACATATTATTATGAATTATGAACGGTCACGCTCAGCTTCCAAATGCATTTTTATTATTTGATCTAATGTAATGCTTGCATATGAACCACAGAGGGCGCCACAGGACCGCTGTAATAGGCCGGTGTGCTGAACCCTCGCTCGACATTTTATCTGACTTTGCTCAACCTGAGGCAGAGATTATTTTCATATTTTTCTAAATCAATGTATAATGCCTGATATAGTTGTATGTATGTAAATGCTGTTTGTTCTGTTTTTCTGTAATAATAAAAAAAATTCCTCTCTGCGATACACATTACATATTACAGAAAGGTATAATAAAGTCACTCTGAAAATATGTGTATTATACATATCTATTATGCTAATATTTGCAACGTAAAACACCTCTACTAGGATTGGTTTAACTTTGGCAATAAATATACAAATTATTGTTTGTGATTGTAAATTGCTTTGACAAAGGGAGAGACGTTTTTTTCTCACCAGCTTTAAGAGCATATGAACAGAACAGGCATGCGTTTTGGTCTACGACTGCCTTTGAAGGACTAGGTTTGTACTGTCACCTCTACTAGGAGTGATTTAATTTAGGCAATAAATATACAAATTATTGTTTGTGATTGTAAGTGATGACTTTGAGTATTTAGTTTTTGTCATTTAAAACGTATTCTGCAGACCCAGAGGGTCAAATGTTATACACGAGGGCAGCAGCAGGTAGATGCTAGTTAACGTCAATTAGCTATACTGGTTCTGTACGCCCATTTTAAAGAAACCGCTTGGCCTTTTTTGATCATTATTAGATTTAGCATTTTCTCTGGTAACTTTAATAGCTACAGGTACTGTTGTTAAGCCTATTAGCATTGTGGTTCAGAGTTGTTCAGTTAGCACGATGCTAACTGATTTACGGTACATTTACGGATATTGATTCTAAACTACGGTACCTGACGTTATTGTTTTATAATTACCCTAGTGTGACTTCTTTGCATAACCATAAACCGGTTACTGCTACTGTAAAAGAGCCCTTGGATGCCTTTCATACCTGTTAACTCATTTGCAGAAACTCAAAAATGACTGTGCCGGTAGCACGTTCAAAGAAGATGGTGTTGGGAGGAAGACCTACCGTCCCTCTCCACGATCGGTAACCATATACCATACTATACCACTATAGTATTGTGTCAGATGTACATTGTTGTTGTTATATGCCATATCATTGACACAATGCCCTGATACAACTACCTTACAATATAAAATAATTCTCAAATTAAAAATAATAAAGGTAACTGTAATAAAAGGTCACAGTATTTGATTGAAACGGCCATATTTCAGGTCTGGTTGTCTCTGTGCTGTATCGTTCACATTGAGTGTGTTGAGACTATTCATTTGAATGTGTTGGGTATAGGTTCACTCAGCTACTGGAGGAACAGAAGTCCAGACCGTTGGTGCTGACCTGCCACCTAGACCTGCCGATCCAGAACCTGGCTCTGCTGGTGCAGAAGCACCCTGTTGAGCACCCCATTGAGCACCCACGGAAAGTAAATACCGTACTTACAGGTGTCGTAAGCGATGCCGGACAGCGATTGTTGATGTGTTTTTATTTTTATTCAGAACATTAAATACAACTCTTTCAGTGCGCCATGTGAAGCTCGGCCCCCCCCCACATTGCATGTGCATTGCCAAGGCTGTGATAGTGTTGGGTGGTGCGGTGTGCATGGTGCTGCGCTTGCCGCCGAGTTGAGCCAGACTTCTCCAGGTCCAGGTCGCACAACAATAGGCAGGGTTTTCAAAACTTCAGGTAGGAGTTACGGGACCAGCAAAAAAGATGTATCTGTCCCGTCATGCCAGGACGCGTACGCTAGCACTAACCCTCCTGAAGTTTGCCCTTTGCTCACCGGGTGGTAAAACATGCAGAGAGCAGATTCACCTTGTCTCTACTGTCTAGGCCAGGGGTTCCCCAAATTGTTTGTGTCAAGACCCACCTAGATCTAATCTATTTTGAGACTCACCCACCAAATACCAAGTACCGGTAACATAATTTTCAAAAACACATCCATTTTAGCTAAAGCCTATTTGTATTATTATATTGTATTGTTATTCTTAATTCATTCAACGGCGGCTTGCAATTTTCGCAACCCACTCACTCCCCCTCAGTGACCCACAGTTTGAAAACCGCTGGTGCAACCAGGACGGTACGCTACTGGAGTTTAAAAAATAGATGTTGCTAGCTAACGCCCTGCTTAACAAGGAATATACAGTGTTCTAGCGTTATAAGCATACACTTTTTTTTTCTTCTTCAGTGTACCTCTTAGTTAAACCAATAATGTTTGTGAACCGTTTATTAATCTGGTATCTTGGAGATATACAAAATGAAATGTTCTTGTTATTTTCACTTTCGTGCCTGGCAGGCTGCCTTGTTTCCATTGGCCAATGCGGGTATTCGTCACACAGCACTGCGAGCTCCCTCAGCAGCGTGCTGTGCTGTCCGAGCGCTCGCTTTTGGTTTGGCGCATCGCTAAACTTGGGGTGCAAGACATAATTCAGCCTTTATCCTACCTTTCAGGATATGCCTTCACGTTTGTTTGTGGTGCTAAACCTGCATTACATAAACTACCTGCACCTCAGTAAATTGTGACAATGAACAAGGCAGTGCATACCACAATACACAGCACTATCCTAGTTTATGCAATGTGTGTCCAAAGTGGGTGAGTGGAGCTTCTGAGGGAGCGGTGTTTATGTTTTGCTCGAGTTCAAATATCAACAGTCTTTTCCCGGCATGGCTGATTTCACCTGTGAGTGCTGGTAAAGCGTTTTCTTCCGGGGGCCCTCTGTGAACTGACTCTGGATCTGTCCCTCAGAGTGTGAAGCAACGCCTGGGTAGACCGAACACCGGGCCCAGGATGGGACCCAGACTGAGGGCCAGGCTAGGGGTGAGACCGGGGCCCAGGCTGAGGGCCAGGCTGGGGGTGAGACCGGGGGCCAGGCTGGGGCCCAGACTTTGGGACGTGAGGGGCCTGCGCTACCCTCTGTGGTACCTGAAGTGGAAGTATGGCTGGACGGTCAGGTCCAGCAAGAAGATGTTCTCCTGGAGTAAGTGTCACTCTCTTCAGTCTTAGGGCTTGTGGTCTTATAGCTCTGCCTTCCCCCCCCTCCCCCTCTCTCCCCCTGAGCCTGACTCCACCCACTGCACAGTTTTGAGCAACCAAATATTTGTAAGCCAGCAAGGGCCTTTGAACGTGCAGAGCTATTTTCAACCTATAAAATGTATATTTTTATAAAAATGGAAACTTTGTCTATTAAAGTGTAACTGCACCCTATATAGTGTAAATTAAATAAGACTGCACTGTGATGAGACACATAAATGCTGGTGTTAAAATTCACAGCATTTTGGTTTTTATCAAATCTGTATTTTATGGTCTTAAACTGCTCTACGCGTCATATCCATTAACTCACCCTGGGCTTGGCTGGTCCAACGATGCTCCTTGGCTTCTGGTCGATGTGCGTCATCAAATTCAAGGGTTAGTGTTCATGTGCTCCCTCACTCAGCTCCTTGCTACGTTTTAGCATGTTTCGCAGCAGTGGGCGGAGTCAGGCTCACTTGTAACACCAGCATTCAATGCTTCTCATCACAGTTCTGTCCCATTATTTACTTTACAGCTGAAGTACTACTTTTAGGGTGCCTGTCTAAATTGCTATGTATCGCAGATTGAGGTAACTGCAGTAATCTACGGCACCTGTTCATTAAAGGTGTCGTCAAGAGATTCTGGAGAAAGACTGTCGACATTTGAACAAAGCACCACTCCTTTCGATGTGAATTAGCAGAGAATCGCTGACTCCACCTTTCCCGTGTACCCTGGCTGGCAGGCTTGTGCTCTGTCACCTCAGCCATACAGGACCAGAAGATACATTTCTACCATCGTCTAGTTTGAGTGTAGCTCCACTGGGCCGTTAATGTGTTTGTTTGATCATGTGACCCATCACAGAGAAAAGGCTGAGGAGAGCGCCACCATCGGGCGACGCACTGCAGCTTCCTGACAGATATGAAGGTGCGTGCAAGAGAAACATGGGACAAGGCCAGAGGTCCAAGAGCCCACTGTTAACCCCTATAAAAACCCGCTTGTGTCGAGATCACGCTACACAGCTTTCAAAGTGGTCTGTGTTGCACACGTTACATGCCTGTCTTGTGATCATTGTGAAGTCAGTTTCACAATACATGGCTGATCAGCGACAGGGGTGTCACGAGGACTACAGTAATAGGCTCACAAACAGTCCCTCTAGCAGTATGCCTCTATTCACTCTTTCACACCACCGATGTGGTTAGAATTGATGAAAATCACTCCAATGTGAAAGGTTCAGTGGACAAGGATAAAAGTGTTTTTTTTTTCTCTCTATTTTCCTCTTGCCCATGTCTGTCTTGCGCTCTCATTGGCTTTAGGTCGTCATTGCTGTTATTGACGGTCACAACACTGTCCACGCTACAGGATCCATATATTTACCCAAATAAATATCTAGTCAGGTGTTAGCTTGGTGTTACCTCAGATCTCGCACGCGGTTTACACTACAAGATCTGCACTCACAGGGTTTTCCCCCCAATGGGTTAAAGGAAACCATAAAATGCTGTTTTTCAACGCTGCTTTTCTTAACACTTGAACTTCTTCACGACTTCTTCAAGCCTTTTCTGAAGATGTTTCAGGAAGACAGAGTCTTGGGTTTTTATCGTAATCACACATGCTGGTGTGGTTTATTGCTATGAACCAAAAAACACCACAATACAGTTTATTAACATGACAAAGATACATTGAAAATGAAACTTGTAAAGCCCTTAAAGCATCATGCTGAATGTTAAGGCGTTTAGTCCTTCTGTACCAGTGTCTCTTTGTAATCATTCCTTCCTGTGTCCAGCAGGGGGCAGGCTGGCCCCAGCGGGACCCTGGGGAGATTGTGTGAGGAGGGGAGGTGCGTGGCGAGGGGGGACCGTGCTCTCAAGCGCGGAGCTGGACGCAGAGCTGGAGGACTACATGTCCATGTCCAAGAGGCGTCTGGATGCAGAGCTGGAGGACTACATGAACATGCCCGGAGACAGCTGGCTGTGACGCAGCGCAGCCGCAGGGCCACTAGGGGGCAGTAGGGGGCTGATCCTGCCTGAGTCTGACCGCTTCAGCTGGCTGGCTCTGCATCACAGTGGACTTTGTGACATCATCCGCATTAAACAAAAAACAGTTTTATTTGTGCGTTTAGTCTTAGTGGAGGCTTTTATTTTCAGGCCTATTCTTTTAGCATCTATATAATTGTTAATCATATCTGTTACATTAAATGATATCTGTTCAGGCCTGGGAGTGTGTTTGCTAGACAAATCGGTGAACATAGTTTTATTTCTAATTAAATATCAGGGTTGTCTGTAGAGGACTGCAAGGCCAGGAGGCCTTCATGCCACTGCTCTTTTAACACATCTTAATTTAAGCTATTTGTCAGATGCAGCTATGTTTATGTTCCGCGCTGATTGGAGTCACAGCCGGTCGTTCCCCACGCTAACCAGTCTTACCAGAATTAATTTGGCTGCTGTACATTATTTACTACTTGACAATGCCTGCAGCAAATAAAGAGTCATGACCAGGAATGTCGTTCTGAGTACCTCGTGTCCTGTACATTTTTGCTGTCTGTCTGAACACACTGTATTATCCACTAAAATGTTTTTAACTTGTACTATGTTTCAGTTACAAGTAACTGATTACAAAAGAACTACCTGTAATCCATTAGTTACCAGCAAAAACGGCGGAATCAGATTGAAGGTATTTTTTATTTATATTAGATGATTAGATTTAGGACTACTTTCAAATTTAGAAGGAAAGTTTGCGGATGTAATATGCATAGACAGTCGGCTATTAATCTTTTAACCTTTCAATAAGGTCAGTCAGTAATTGAAAGGAAGTCCTACTTTAACTGGGAACAGGTATATTGGGTGGAGACGATTTAGGCGTGTAGCTAAAATTCCCCACACCGTTGAACACATGTCACAGACTGTCTACCTTAGATTATAGCCTACATCGGCTAATCACTTTACTGTGTCCTGTTTAGGGTTTCAGCTGAGGTGGACTATTACCAGTCTACATTTGTAAACAAATAATTTCGCGATTGAGAGGTTTGTTTGCAAGGTGTTTTAAGTTTGGTTTCAGCTGTCGGCGATGGACGGCAGGATGCGCTGTTTGCTCAGCATATTTTATCTTCTAACAATAAGGCGAGTATAGGATTAAAACTATTCTATTGTGGTTTTTATACTTTGTTCTATATTGTGGTTATTGGTCAGGATTACCTACAACTATAGTAGACAGTTAAAGCTCATAAAATGCAACGAGTGGAGTAGGCTAAAACTTAAAGCCTGACGTTATAGCCAAGGTTGGTAAGTAACTGATTAAAAAAAACAGTAACTGTAATCCATTTAGTTACTCGAGTTACCAGATAAAATAGTGGAATCAGATTACAGTACATTTTTTTATTTTTGATTGGACGATTGCTTCTAGGACTACTTTTAAATGTAAAAGTGAAGTTTGCAGAAGAAAAATGCAAAAAACTGTTCTCTTATTAACCTTTCATCGTGTCAATCAATAATTGAAATTAAATCATTTTATCTGACCCCCTGAGCAACATATGGTCACAAAAATAGAACTGTTTGGCATGCCAACTCGTAAATTGCTTTGAATGGCATTAAAAAGAACAACGTTTCAGAGAAGTAACCTAAAAGTTTATGGAAAATTATCAGATTATGTTGCTAAATTTAAGTAATCAAAAAAGTACATTACTGATTATAATTTTAGTCTGTACAGTAGGCTACATTTAAAAAGTAACCTACACCCAAACTATGATGTGTAATCCGCCATATGTTACCCTAAATACCATGGCCTTTAAATTAAGGCTATAAGTGATTGTAAGATAACATTTTGTTACATTCAGCATATTGCCTATCTCCTTGCAGTCTGCTAGTTAAGCTTTCTCTGCATGCTGAATATAAAATCTAAATCTGTCAGGCCCTAGCCTGTTCCCAACGCAGAGCTACAGAGGGAGCCCCCTGTGGCAGGAGGGGAGAGGTGTTGTTCTATTGATTTGAGTTCATATTTAGCAAGCGTTCTTCAGAGTGACTGACTAATCAATGTTAATGGTGCTTCAGGAACTTGGTCAGCTCTGAACTGCTGCATAATGTAATTTTTCCAAGTGTGTTGAGTTGACATGTGATCTACACTACTGACAAATGTCAATAGCCTACTGTAAACATATGCATGACTGTATGTCGCTTTGGGTAGAAGGACGTAATGCAAACGCGTTTATGTTTTTCGTGGACAAAAGGCGTTACAGTGCTATATGATTTCGCAATACATTTATTCATTTCGTAACACATAAGGCATTTTGTCCACGAAAAAGGGTGTGTTACACTTGGCGCCCCATAGTGCCTGCTAGTTGTAATTAAAGTATTAAAGTTGAATGTTATAAAAACACTTGTTGCCTCCTTTCTGCAGTGTCTGCTGTGTTGCAGATCATGGCAGCTATCCACCAGGTAGTCTATATTTTATGTATATTTGCATATTCTGTTATTGACTGTCTGCAGTGTGCTCAACAAGGACCAATGCTTTCCTTACATTATCTTATGTTGCCGCTGCTCTGTCTGTGTATTATTTGATAAATAAACACGGAAGGTAGCGTGTCATGTAGACTATAATGTGATGAATGCAATATCATGTGGGCTTTCTAAAACACCTTTTTTATTGTGTACAGGTAGAGTATTGACAGGACCTTGCTGGCTGGAGGAGGAGTTTGCAGTGGTGAAAGAGTGTTCGCTTTGCAGTTTCTCTCAGATGGTAACAGAAAGTAGGCTACTTAACCTCTGACACTGTGGGCTGGTTTCACAGGCATGCATTAAGAATAGTCAAATAAAATGTTATCACACAGACAAGTTATCAAAATACACGTCCCTCAATCGCACTGCCACCTAGGACTTGACCCCACCACACTATAGTTTCACCTTTCACCTGAGCATATGTATAACGGCCTACTGTAAACCATTCCCTTTGCACTACTGTACATAAGTCATAGGCATAGCCTGTTCATACTCTGTACATACCTGTAGGAATAGGCTTTCCTGTAGATACATATTTACTTTGTATACCACTGTATCATATGTCATGAAATCTGCATGTCTTTGCTTTGTACCTGTGACATGTGCAATACAATAAAGTTGAGGAAGAATAATACAAGAATAATCTGTGATTTGGACGTGGGGCAGGGGTCATAGGGCATGGAGGGGTCATAGGGCATGGAGGGGTCAGGGGGCAGAGGGTGAGGCAGAACTTCCCAGGTTCCCCCAGGCTCCTGTAGACAGATGTATGGATGTTGCCATGCCAACATGTGTGCATGTGTGGGATATGTAGCCCATTCAGTAGCCAGCAACCCCAAACCACCTTTTCTCTGGTTGTGACCAATGAACCACGAGAATCAGGCCTGTAGGGGTTCTGGGTCATTCTACAGCTATGTAATGTTATGTTCAGCTCTCTGTTTATGTTATGTTGTGAAGTGTTATGTTATGTTATGTTGTGTTCAGCTCTCTGTTTATGTTATGTTGTGAAGTGTAGGGAGAGGATTAGAGAGGAGCGTCAGCCACTTGGCATTTAGGGGTGGGTCTAGAACCAAAACAGTGTTTTGTAATATGGACCACGGGGTGATTGCTCCCGTGCTCAGGGAGAGCTCCTTCAGTTTTGCTGAAATACTTTTAATACTTTTCTCTATCCTTCAGCTGTCATGGCCGCCCTGCTTCCAGACGAGCTTCTTTGAGGCGGTCCAATGTCGCTCCAACAGGGTGGAGTACAGGAGGTAGGCACGGAATAACCTAGCAGAGCCAGCCTGTACTTGTGTAAAGGCTGGGACACAGCACTGACACAGCACTGACTGCTCTCATGTCTATATGACATGAGAGGTATTTGAATGACATGCACGACTATAACTAACTATAACTATAACGTTCAGCACGAGTTGTTAATGTGACTTAACGCTAATGTAGAGAAGAGGCTAAGACTAGACACCGTCTCTTATCAAACAATGGTATTTTTTGGAATGCTCCACAGTGACAATATTATTTTATTTTCTGTTGTAGACATGTCTTTTAACATATAGTCAATGAAAATGTTTAGCATAGACCTCACAACTCTCATAAGACTTTCGTGTGAGACACAATAGTTTCTCATAACTAAGACTAACATTCAAATAAAAATAATAGTGCTGATCCTGTAACGTAGAGCAGGGAATTGTTAAATGCTTTTGAACCACTTCTACCCATCAACTTGTCCTGGTTGTGGTTTGGCCATCAAGTATAAACATGGGTAGAGGTATGCTAGGTATCCTATGTTATGTTATGTTACGCTATGCTATGCTAGCTATGTTGTGACACTGCTCCCTCCATATTTTAATATTAATTGTTTATCCTCTCCCTTCCTTTTCCCGAGCTGTCAAACCCAGCATGCCGAGCAGCAGCTCGTCTGGCTCCTGGAGGCGGGGATGTTACTTCTGACGGGACCCCTCCTGGTTCTGGCATTGTGTTGGCACCGTCGGGCCGAGCGGAAGGTCTGCTACGGCCCTGTCCAGACCCTCTGAGCCCTGGCGTTGGGCCAGTTCTGTGCTGGATTCGGCCTACCAGGGATTACCAGCAGGGGGTGCAGCCAGGGGTATCACCTTGACATGGCAACTGAGGTGCATAAAAAAAAAAAAAGTTTGGACGAAAGGTTAAAGTTTAAATCCAGCAATTTTGAATGTTTGCACAAGTACATGCGTTCGCCATGATCGATCGCCTGGTTTCTGCAAATTTCTGCCTGGTGTCTGGCTTCACCAGCTTCACCAGACCACGCAAGAAGAGAATCCATCTTGCCAGGCTTCAAGTTTTGCGTTTGGAGGACGCCACCAGTGGTGTGGGCCAATCAGAGGCCTAGGAATGGCAGCTGGCAGCTATGGGCGTGGTTTAGGTGTGACGTTGGCCCACAATAGAGATGGTTCATCCAATTACCTTCCGGGTATTTATTGAAAGTGCCCTTGGATAACATCACTGTATACTGCAATATGTGAAAGTGAAAACCTTTTTTATTATTAATACGGTATGATTGATTTTACTGTACAGTAGTTTGTGACCACTTCTGTTGTTTGAAAGCGCTTTATAAATACATTTGATTTGATTTGATCAAATAATGTCGAAGAAACTACTACTGGATCCTAAGCTTATATTCAGGGTATATATCCTATAATCAGACTTAAGTTAGAAGACAAAGGGTCTCTAGACTCATTGACGTGTATATTACAAGGTAAACGTATAATTATTAGACGGAAACAGAATGTTTTTGATGATACGTGGAGACCTTTAATTTACTTCTGAAAACATAGTATTAATGTTGGTAACCTGCTTCAAGAGGAAGGAGTAGGATATTGTTAATATATGAGAAACACTGTTAATCGTGTATGTGTATTTAATTTGAGAGTTTGTAATATTTTATTTGTTATTCTTTAATACCTTTTATTTATCGTATTTTATTGTACCATTCTCTAGGTTTGCTAAGATGGCTGGTTGATGGGAGAGAAAGTAGGGTGACAAAAAGTTTTGATTTGCAAACTGAAAATGAATACATACTGTATATTGTAAAATAAACTAATTTAAAAAAGGGCGGGAAAGAGGAAGAGAAACTGCCCTTGCCCTTTTCCAGACAGTTTCCAAGGACGTCTTCCCAGATGGTTGTGTGCACCAGCCCATCTGGGAGGGTCAGACCAAGACATTTTACTTCTTTTAGAATGAGGTAATGATGAAAAATGAATGGCCTTATGTCTAAAGCTTTTAGTTCTTGTTTGTTATATTGTAATGGATTGATTTTATATATATATATATATATATATATTATCTCTTGTCTTTCATTTGTATTCCAACTTATTTCTCCTGCTGTATGCATTGTCTAGGTAGTCCAAGTACTTTTATGTCTTTGATTTAGAAAAACAATATAATATTTACTGTTTATAAAACATCATCATAAAACATCATCATCATCAAGATCATATTTTATCTATTTTATTTGCTTTATTCCTTATGTATTTATTTAATGCACATTTAGGAGGCATTCATTTTGTTGCTTATTATTGCTGGACCACAAGTAGCGGTGAGCAAATGTCGCTAACTGACTGACCCTGTTAAAAAGTGCATGCACTACATTCTAGAGTGTGGTTGTAATGCACCATGTAGACAGTAGGTGGCAGTAATTCACCAAGAAGCGTTGCATCTCACCTTCTGTGGAGTATCACAGAAGAACCTTGCATGCTAAACTACTATTGGTCTGTGGTGTTGCTCATGCCCTCGGCCGCCCGAACTAAGCTGGCCTAGTTTTCACTTCTTTCTTTGTGTGAGTGCATTTGGCTGAATGTGCCGGAAAAATGTGAGCCGCCCTTTACAGGCAAATATTGGTATAACAGGAGAGTAACATGATAGCCATCAAATGATACTGATGGGAGCAGAACTAATTTAACCTTGTTCATAAGTGAAATTGTTTATTTAGGATGTGCCCAGTTATTTAATTCCATACAAATAGCTTGTTTTGTTTGTTTTTCCTTTAACCTTTAACCTATAACAATGCAAGAGTCACAAATCACCAACAACAGATGTGGTTAAAATAGACTCTATACAGCACATTTATTCATGCAGTATTGGGTTGCACTTGATAGCCTCCACAAACACCATTGTAAAAAAAATAAAAAAATAGATATCCTCTGAGTAGAAACTGAAGTATTTTATTTCAGAATATAAAATCAATTATAAAACTGTACAATCTGGATTGTTCTCCAGTAAAGCAAACCATTGCTCTTACTCAATTATTGAAGTAATTTAGTTAACATTTTAAAATGATATGTCAATGAAAACATTTGTGATGTGTAACAAGTTATTCCCTTGGGCTGGTCGTGTCGGGTCTGGTACTTGTAGACTCTTGTCTGCTGGATGTCTTTGGAGGTTGGAGATTAATATCAGGCCCAATAATATTATTCTTAACACCACTTTCACTAAAAGCAAATCAATCAACAAACTTTTTCTTTTTTTACATTCATACATTTGCTAAATCCACATTGCACAAATTGCACTGGAAATATCCAGTGTGGATTTGTGTGGTTTGCTAATTACTGGTTGCTATAGGAACACTGATCTCACTTATCTTATACCTGCTGAGGCAAGAGGACTGTGGTTGGATTTTTCTCACCTCTGCTTCCTGAACACGCCCTCTCAGTGACAAACATGTGCAATGGCCAATCCCAAGAGGAGCAACTGACCAATCGCTGAAGCCTGAGAGAGGTTACACAGAGCTCATGTTAGTGTCATCAGGACCTGCAACATGTTATTCAGGCAGCTTCCTGCACCAGATGACTTAGATAACCACTAAGATGGACATTCATAAAAGAACATCTTCCTCACAGTACTTGGAGACACAACCGCCAGCTGTTTGAAAGATGGCATGCTTGGCATATTGGAACAAATGTCTGGGAACCTCTGACCCCCCCGCCCTCCACACACACACACACCTCAATGATAAGTCAGGTGCAGATCCGTACAAGCTAACCCTACAGCTGTCATTTGTCTGCCTCATTCAACAAGAAACAACAACATTCAACAACAAAATGAAACATTACATTTATGTTTTATTCAACCATAAAGAAAGCAAACGTTCTGCACCTACCTCGTCTGCATTGTTTTCTGGCATCCTAACCTCATACCCGCCATAGTCACTGGTGTTGTTCTGATCTGTTGACACACAACAGGACACTCAGCTGCAGGAAGTTACCGCACTACTGGTGGTCTGTCATTATGTTCAAGCTAGCTGTTAGCTGAGCGCAGCTTCTGTCCATTAGCACTAATTGTCAGTCTGAGCCTCTTCCCTTCATTGAAACGATGTTACCTAGGAGACTGTCTCTAGTCTCAGCCTCTTCATCAGCACTACGTCACATAAGAGACCGCCTCTAGTCTTAGCCTCTTCATCAGCACTACGTCACATAAGAGACAGTCTCTAGTCTCAGCCTCTTCATCAGCACTACGTCACATAAGAGACCGTCTCTAGTCTCAGCCTCTTCCCTCCATCAGCATTACGTCACATAAGCAACTCTGTGCTGAATGTCTGATACATATACCCATTTAAGCTCAACACTGACTTTTGGGTTAGTGATACTGTCGCCGGCTGTATTAGCATTTACTCAAGTATGTAGCCGGCATTTTCAGTGGGACGAGTGCAGTGCTTTATTTACTCATATAAAATGTTATATTTGTTTTCAACAGTACCCGTAGCCTACACATTTTACAGATTTACAAGATTTATAAACAGCCAGAGTCCTGTTGTTTTGCTTTTCAACGAATTCCTCATTGTTTAAGGTTAACGTCCGACTTACAATGAGTTCATGACAATCAAAATACCTCGCTTGTCAAGTAGTAGTAGTATTGACGCAGCAAGCCAGCGCTGTGTCCCAGACTTTATTTATGTAAAAACTAGCTCTGCAGGACTACACTACTGGCATCCCTCTCAGTAATATAACACTACTTTATAATACTATTTATGGTGTCAAATTCAGCTAATATCTCAGTCTGCTGGCAGTGTTTATGCTTGTTGTAGTTCACAAACAAAGTGGAGTGGACTGCACCACACCATTCCAGCACTGGCAATACGTGTTCAATGTTGGGGGAGGAGCTTAGGTGTATTTGTTTTGATGTACAAATGTCAACAAATCGTTCTCCAGCAAACCGCTTATGCACCTTTAAAAGGTACTCTCCTCAATACAATCATATTAGTGGATGCCTTAATCCAAAGTGGCTAAAACTGAACTCTAGCACAAGGAGTGTGCATGTACTCGTAAATACGCTGCTTGTTGGTCGTGCAAGAGAAATGCACGCGCAGGTCAGGAACGAGCATAGGACTATGTCACATGATTATTACACCATGACAAACAATCGTCCAAACTGGCTTTATTGACATTGTTAGAATAAATATATGTACATGAGCACCAAGATAATATTATTAAGAACCATATGAACCAAGTGCGGCACCTGAAAATATGTTTGTGGAGCAGTTAAACCGCTAACTAATTTATGAATGGGGTGTGTATTGCAGTTGGTCCTATAGGCTGCAGTAGTATCACCTGTCGGCACACGTCACGGCTGCTTCAAGTCTAGAGTCAGACCCCGCCCCCCTGGATTATCTGCTCTGGTCGATAACCCCTGCCTCTGTATAAATCAATTTCTCTGTGAGATTATCTGATCTGGTTGATAACCCCTGCCTCTGTATAAATAAATTGCTCTGTGAGATTATCTGATCTGGTCGATTCGATAACCCCTGCCTCTGTATAATTGTATCAATTAACGTTTTGCCAGCTACCTAAAGATTCTTGACCAATCAGGGCCTCTTTTTCCCGATTTGTCCGGTGAATCTACTCTATCTTGCCTGTCAATCACATGAATGTACACACACAGCTTATCAATGGGCTTCTCAACGGCAGACCAATGGGCTCCAGAGGGAGGGGTCAGAGGAGGGAGAAGGGGCGGGGCGGGGGTGTGGCTCTTTCATTGTTTTATAGCTAGCTTTGTTGCAACTCTCAAATCCAGCAGCTTTAAGTCTGTAGGCCTGATGTGAATCGGCTTTTGTCTTACAGAATTCATATTCAAAGGTGGCGTTGTAGTCGTAGTCTGGGGTTGCTGTTACGCCGTCGTCATATTCATAAGTGACTTCATTTCCTGTGGAAGGGGAAAGAAAACAAATCAATCATATAATTTGTGACTTAATGGTCCGTAAAAATAATATGAGAACCATCACAAAAAGTAATGTTACTGTTTACTGTCACTGTCACTGTTTACTGATCACACTAAGTGCACCAGCATCTCAGCATCAAAACCAATGCTATGTTGGCCACACACACAACACACATACACACAGGCACAAACTTGCTCATGGCGGCCCAGCCCGGCCACTATATCTTTACATATCAAATAGTTGCGTGCTATTATAGTAATGTTATAAATATCGTATACACATTAAAGGCATAGTCAGCTGTTGCAATCTAATTGTAACCTAATACACTTTTTTTCAAATTCACCAAAATAATCCTCGCATTTCGCTAGTTTACCGTTCTCTGTGCATGTTGAAAAATGAATAAGATACTTTTACACAGCCCTGGCTCCGTAAATAGGAACACAAAACGGTGAACACCTCTCACATCCACAAAGCCTTAGCACTACACTTTGCTGCAGAATGTATTTCGATGTGTCGGGTGATATTGTTTTGATTTGAGCTCGGAGTTAGCAAGCCTTCTGGAGAAGAACACTTTATTGTCATCACATCATCAGCTAATGTTTGCTGTCCAGCACATGCACCAGCAGGTGGAACCTGGTCTCCTTCCAGGTCTGACAGCAGGACAACCTGCAGCTGCCTGTCCATGCAGGCAGCTGCAGAACTTTATGAATGAATGTACCTTTACCTTGTACAGCCCCACAGCATCACACTGGGTCTGCACTGTGTGCACAGGTGCATGACACACCAACGCATTCCACCAGTCAACCCACCACATAATGAATCAATTAAATGAATCAATTAAAAGTCATTCTCGAGATCGCTTGCTAACTCTGAAATCAAATCAAAACTTTCCTCAGAAGCACCGCCCCGCACATTGGAAATGCACTGTGAAACCAAGGGCATTATTAAGGGTGAAAATAAACTCAAGCTCGCGAGACCATCCTGATCTCGCGAGCTTCCGTTTAATTTCACCATGAGAATCAATCTGGAAAGTCTGAATAGCAACTGAACTTTCCAATCAGCGTGGTTTTGGTGTGCCGCTCAGCTAAAACGACCAGATGGTTCATCCAATCAATTGCAAAGTATTTTTTTGAAAGTACCTGCGCTTTACAAACGTACGGCTCCCTAGATGGATTTGTGACAACAAGTAATCTGGAATGTAAGGTTACCAGGGCTGTGTAGAAGTTCCCGATTATTTCCAACACGCACAGAGAGCGGTAAAATAGCAAAATGCGAGGAGATGTTTGGTGAATTTGATTTGATTATCTTACAATAATCTTACAGTAGCTGACTATACCTTTATTGTAATCACAGACGATACAGTGTAATTGCCCTGAAAAGAAAGGCCTAGCGCAAGGCATTCTGGGAAGTCCAATCATGTTCCAACTGCCAGAAGGAAACGGGGTGCATCCCTCTGACAGGAGACAGGAGTATCAGTGTGTGTGTCTGTGTGTGTGTGTGTGTGTGTGTGTGTGTGTGTGTGTGTGTGTGTGTGTGTGTGTGTGTGTGTG
>JAODUE010055471.1:0-17353 GCA_027564755.1 Amblyopsis hoosieri | reverse complement strand
TAGTTCCTCTAGCCAATATATAGTTCCTCTAGCCAAGAAGTCATTGTGAAAAATAACAAATAACTCCTGTGATACTTGTTTTGATGGCTGGTTCGGCCGTTTGTACATATCAGTGCGTGTGTGGCCCGTGCAGCGTTTGTTTTACAGTAATCTGAGATGCTATTGCACATCTAGTGGCAGACATGTCCATACATAGTTCCTTTACTGTAATACATATCAGCACACACTGGTAAAATTGTTATAAAATACTATAAGATGTAAAAAAAAAAAAAACCATAAATAAATAATCCTTAGTGTCAACTGGCCCTATTTGTAACAATTCTTAATGAAAAGATAAGTTTGAACTCTGAAAGAAACTGAAAGAAAATGTTCCCTAGCAATATATTTTCATTCACCCTGTATCCTCATATGAATGCCAATATTGTATGACCTTGTTGTTTTGCTACATGATAATTTATACAAATGTAAGCATTTTTTCCCCTCCATGCCTCATAGCTGGAGTTGAGCTGAGCTACAAAAAGAAACAGCTAAACAGGGTGGAGAGTGCAAGAGTGTGCGTGTGTGTGTACTTGTGCGTGTGTATGTGTGTGTGTGGTGGAAAGGGGTGTCATCAAATCTGAAATTAAAGATTTGCAGCGGTTCACTGCCTCTTTGCTTAAATTACAGGCATCCATGCATTTTGAAGAGGGAAAGACCAGTTTAATGAGAATGTACACACTGTGGCAAATGGCTTTGTAATGCTCCTGTAATAAACCAGTGGAGATGGGACAGGGGAAAAATATGGTAATATATTTTGGAGGGTAAACATTGAGGGTAAATATTATAGAGGTAAATAGTTTGGATATGTGGCCCTCTAATCAAAGCTAATGCCCCGCTGTGTAAATTTGCCAAAGTCTTTGAGTAATTGATTCACATAGAGGGTGATAAGCTGTGTTTTGTGATAAGACGGTGGTTTGAGGACAATTTTGTTTGAGATTAAATTGCAATTTAAATTTGCAAATTTCATGCAAAAAGGAAAAAAAATAAAAACATCTGAATTATTTTGAAGAATGAGAGGTGCATCTAAATAGTCAGACTTCATTTTCACGGATGTAACTGAACGCAATCACTAAAGCCCTTTTATCTCAGCAGAGTAATAAAGTGTTCCTGATATCCAGGCAGAATACGAATTAGCTAACATCTACTATGTTAATGCTATGACGAGCTATGTGTGTGCTGAGTAGTAAATGACTAAGTGCTCTTGCAACCCAGCAGGCAGCAGGTCCACTGTGCAACACAGGAAGTTTCCTACAGCATAATAAACAGCCCGCCATGTCATTCGTCGTTCATTGACGTCTTCACAACACACGCCTTAAAATAATAGACAGTACATCTATTGGTAATGGAGGGGGATTTCCCTATGCTAGTGACTGTGATGTGTTGTTCCATCAGAGAGGCTGTATTCACCCTAAACACTCTGAGTTTTAATTCCTTCCCAGCAGCTGCAGGAGGCCTGAGTGATAAAACGGCAGTTTAACACATCAGCACACACCTCTCATCTCTCCGTTCCCCATCTTGCTCAGGATGCCGGCATTTGCATTTATAGTGGATCAACAGGGGATCCCACACATTCTTAAAATAGTATGAGTTTAATATGATTTTATTTATATGGTCTTCTGTGTTCTTCTGTACCAACTTCCCTCTCTTCATCCATGTCCTCCGATGGTTGAAGAGGTACAAAGACTCATTTGAAGTGCTGTAATGGTTAGTTTTGCTATAGTCTCGCAGAGCCAGCCTTCACATACGTAGAGGACTTATCAACTACGTAACTTAATGAGCAAGTGGGACGTTAAACTTTCAATGAGGAAAGGTCTTATACGGTTACGGTTACTGATTAACATACATTTTTAAATGTTGTTTTTTAAATGAGTATATAAAGCAAAGCATATCGTTGCACCATAAGAGGCATTTGTGAGTGACCACAGCCAATGGATAGCAACAGTATTACTTCCCGAAAGTCCGAGAGGGTTTGTCGAGCTTACGACGGTACAGTATACGGTATGCATCAGACGTTCAGCACAGAGTGGCTTATGTGACGTATTGCTAATGAACGGAAGAGGCTGAGACTAGTGTTGCTACACCCAGATTTTGGCAGAGAGAAGACAAATGCACTCAGCTAAAGCAGCACCCACGGACCTGAAACACCATAAAATAACTGGCATCTCTTATTAATAAACTGAAGTAAGAAAAGTCATCTGCCCTCCCACCCCTTTCAAACCTACCCAAAACAAAAGCGATACATTCTTCTCTGAACTGACCTTCAGTTTGTTATCTGATGAAACAATTGACATGAATTATAGCCCTGTATTGTTGTTACCAAAAGACCAGCATTGTTGCTTGCAGTATTTCAGTGTGTTTAATATAGTGTCTATTCTATACTGTAATGGTTAATTATTTACAGATCACTTGCCATCAAGCTCTTTGTAAATGATTGCCCATAAGGAATAAGGACGCACAGACTGGTATAGGCTGATATGCAGACCCAACCCAGTAACATGATATGCAGAGGAAACATGTAAGGAATATTTTAATGTTTCTATTAGGAGAGTCATTTTGTATATACATGAACCCATATGTCTACCCATGTGTGCATCCGTCAGCAAACATACACACACACACATTAACATACACACATGCACACATACACACACAAAAAAATAAACATTGCTCATACATTTTAAATTGTATGGTATCCCCACAAGTAATCCATTAACACACATTTACATTGGTAAGTATTGGTTCATATCTCTGCTGGTACATCCAGTAAACATTACCCGCTAATCCCGGGCAGGATCATGATAGTGTAATGGATGGCATGCGTGTCTATTTTAACTCCATATCTTAGTTCCACAGAGTGGAGGTTCTTGGGAGGGTGCTGAACTTATTACGATTTAAAAGACTGTGTTTACTGTCTGGCCAGCGGCTGCTGTATAATTTCAATCAGCCACACTTTTCCCACATACAAAGCACAGCTCATTACTCCTCACCTCTGTGGACACACTGTTTTGTTCCCCTGATTGGAGGGCCTCAGCTCCAATTAGCATCTTAGCAAGCTGACATTTCAAAAGAGACTCTGTCCTCTCTCATTTGGAGTGCACAGTCGCACAAATAAGAATTGCCGCTTCGGATGGCACTGGGTGTTGGCTTTGATCTTTTTTGTCACAATATAAACTTAAAACTCTTAACAGTATGTCGTTGTCTTGTGTTATCTTTCACCATACTTGAATGGTATTTACTGTATTGGATGTCGTTGTGTGTGTGTGTGTGATGGTGTTTTCTTAGAAGCGTGTGGTGTTGGTAAGTGGCTCATGTTATTAAAGTAGCATAACTAGTTATATGTATGTGTAGCAGCATCATATCCTTACTCGACAGCACTTCACTTTATCAACCTCTATGATCTACCAGTGACAACACACAGTACTAAACCCATACAAGACTAATCTTTACTTTCTAACTCTGATTTACGTCTTTGGGGAGCGAAAAAGAGCAAAAACGTAAAATGTAGCAAAACAACAATATTAGCTCCCTGATTTATATGCATGGCTGCTTCTCTTTAGCCCACTGTCCGCATAGCCTTTCTCTGTCAACGGCACGGCGGACTTCAAGCCAGACGCCATTTCCTTCTCTCTCCTGCATAAGGTCCAGCTGGCCACAGTGCTTCGGAGATGTCACGTTGGGTCACGTGTGCGCTGCTGTTGGCCGTCTCCCCAGCGCCGGGCCCAACAGGTTGTTTAGCATTTCAGTCAGGGCTCGGGCGCTGCCTCGCAGCCAAGCGCAAGGACACTGGGGGATGCCATCTCCTCAAAGCTAATTGCTGTGCCCTTCTCTTAACGAAACAAGCTCAGGAAATAAATAACTAATGTGCCCCTTGGTACGCTCATTAGCTTACTGCAAATTCCCTGTTCGAGAAGTTTCTCTGCTCTGGCCATCTCAGTCTTGCTCTGGCTGACATGCTTAACCCAACCTTGACCCAACAAAAGACGCACATACACAGGCACTCACACAAAGGTATTTGCTATTGAGAAATACTTAGCATGTGAAAGTCTTTTGAGTGTACCGGGTAGCAACCACTCTTAGCTCTAATCCGTGCTTTTGTTAGTCCATAGGATTCATTCTTCTCTTCCTATTCTTCTGCACAGCATTTCCCAAACAGTTTCTTGTTCAGTAGATTGGCATAATGAGAATGTTGCTCTGAAGATTCTCTGCACACAGCTCTTTGAAACATTCACTTATATAGTTTATAAAACAAACATTGCCAGAAAACAAAAATGCTCTCTTTTCCCTTTACTGTTCATTTTGAGGTTTTGTGGAATATTCCAGTTTATGTTTCTTATCACAATATACTGTCCATATACTGACACTAATGCTCAGTGAGTCCCTCAGTTGCTTGGTGGTGGCTTCTTTATTCCCATGTGGGAATATTGCTTTTCCTATTTTCACTCACTTTTTGAAACTCAAAAGTCTCAAAAATATGTGAATATAATTTAAAGCAGTTCAAAACAGAACATGAAACTACAGCACTAGGCTGTGGTATAGTTTTGGATGTTAGATACTCTCAATCATTGTTACTGTAAATATATGAACCTGTATTTACACATGAATACAATGGGTTGACCAAATATTTAGCAAGATCTGAATGGGATGTAAAAGGAATGCTGATTTTTTAAATAATAAGACGACATATTCCATTGTTGTTGATTCTGTGTTGATTTGTTTCACATTTTATTTCGTTTTTTTAAGTAACTAGACATATGGAAATGTCTATTTTTCACAGTTACTAAAGAAGCTGCTGGTGGTGACTTACAGGATAAAACATGGACTTAAATCAAGGCAAAGGACCCATACAGTTAAATGTTATACACATAGCATTCAAATCGCTGTTAAGGTTTTACTAACTGGTCATTTACTGGAGTGAAAACTGGTGCTTAGCAGCAGAGAGGATAAAACTATAAATTGCATTCTATAGTACTTATTGGCCCATGAGCTGCAAAAATAAGAATATTAATTAAATTGATCACAAGGTGTGACAACAACAAACTGCACAGTAACAGTAGCAATGAACTGTTCATAATCGTAAATGCGTAGATTTAAGTACACTCGTGAGTGTAGGGGTTTTCCTAGTCCCAGCCTCTTCCGTCCATTAGCACTATACGTCACGTAAGAAACTCTGTGCTAATTGATCGATACATACTTTTGTAAGCTCGACACAGGACTCTCTGAATTTCAGGAAGTGATTGTTGAAGTGATTTAATTTAGCAAGCGACCCTCTTCCAGAATGACGTGTACAATATATATCTTCTGGCGATTAGCATTTAAACAGTAATGTTGGTTATCTGGAGCTTGACCAGCTCGGAAGCTCGGATGAAGGAAGAGTTCTACATTAGAGGGACCAGCTGATCGTTAATAAGGGCCTGCGTTCGCGTCCATTATGGGTATTACGCCCTTGCGTTCGATTTGGTCATTGAGTTACTGTACATAGTTGTGCCTGTCATTCAAAATACAATATATTTCCTGTCCGGTAGGCGGGTATTGACGCAGTTAGCCAGCGCTGTGTGCCAGACAGAACGTAAGTAAAGGATGGCTCTGTGAGACTAGGGTTTCCATGCAGGTCACCATGTTGGCACTGTTTCATCTACACCAGTAGGAGTCATTATATACAGTCCAAAAGCCTGTTTTTGCAAATGAAAATCTACGGAAATGCTAGCATGGCACATAGGAGGTGTGTATTTCGGAGCCCGGCAATGACATTGGTAGTATACCCTTAACGTCACTCCACCCATGTATCATAATGAAAGGTGGCATCACTCAACTTCTCATTACTCTACAGTGCATTACAAATAAATTGATGTTATTGAATTCATAGGCATCTACATTTGCCCTGAAATTGGTTTCCATAAGAAAAGCTGGAGAAGGGTTTGTATGGCCAGAAGAGACCCTTTATCGCGTATCTCTCATCCATTCATAAATGGATTTCAAACCCATGGGATAAGTTGAGCAGATTGATTTTTTAAATCATGAATCGTTGGCATAAAGGCTAGCTTACTAAGCTTAATTTCAAGGCTGGAGGATATCTGGACACACAGCACTTATATCAGCACTAATGTCTGCATAAACCCACAAATAATCAAAGGATGTATCATGAATATATCTGAGTAGAAATGTAGTTTCTTTATTTTATTGGAGTTTCTTTTTTTCCCTCCAGAAAGAAAAGGTGTGACTTCTGGTACAGTGTAAACTCGTCCTTGGAATTCTTCATAGAAGGAAACTTGTCCTTGACTAAGCCTTCGTCCTAAAATATTAAGCTTAGTTCTCCAATACTGATCTGCACCAATGAGCCTGTCTGATTCTAAATACAGGTGCTTATAAATCAAACAGTAAAAATGTAACATGTGTCACAGTTATCCCTAGAACATTTTTTATGGATCAATTTGGTTGTAAAATACCACTGCAGTATTTCTGTAGGGCTCAGTAAAGTTTGGCAAATGTCACCCCAAGTCACCACAAAGGCTAAATAAAGATACAAGAGAACTATTGAACGCTTTGAAGGCTTGAGTCACTTTGAGGTATGTTTCCATGTTAGTGTTGCTGTGGTTTAAAAGTAGAACATTAGCATGCAACTGCATGTAAATGAGCATGCGCACGCACACACACACACACACACACACACACACACACGTACACACACACGCACACACACACACGCACACGCGCACAGACAGACACACAAATAAAATAAACAAGCTCACTATACAGTTTACATTAGTAGCTCACAAGGAGATATTAATACTCAGTTCATAATGACTCAGTTTGAGAATACATTACCTTAGAATACAATCAAGCATTATTATTGATTGCTTTAAAGATGCCTGTGCTGTGTTTAGGCCTCGCTATTATATTATTGACATTCTGTCTTATAACCTGCAAAACTATAAGAGATGTTCTGCATGACATGGGCACTGGTACTTAGTTTGTATAGCAGTGTTGCATATGCAGCCATTTAGCAATGGTAAAAAGTGGATGTGTGTATCGTTTAGTCTACTGTAGATTTACTGTGCCTGTGATGAAGCAGAACAGCTATTTCTCCATGTAATGGCCCTGCCTCAGGTAATAGCGGCAATGCAGAGCATCTGCCAAATTAATTTTGATTTCTGAGCTTGACTCAAACCTAATCACGTTTCTTCAGAGCGCCCTGCTTTTCTGGTATAGATTTCCCATGAGTTATAAACACACACACATGCGCACGCACACACACACACGCGCAAGCACACACACACACACACACACACACACACACACACACACACACACACACACTCACAAAGATTCATCTAGTCGATATTCAGTATGTGGGCACACAATATCAATATGGTCCATAACATAATAACAGCATTCTTTGCTTGGTTTACATTCAAGGCCATTGAAACTGTGCATTTACAGATGTACTGTAGAGATGATTGTTGAATTGTCAGATTCTGACTTCAATCCACTTGTTGCGAGGTCATTTTTGCATCAGAAAAGTACGATTTTAGATTGTTTGTTTATCCTATAGCCTCTACATCTACATAAAGCATTGACAAACTGCATCATAACATTATCAGAACACATGTATAAAACCATTTTTGTATAAAACGTTATCAGAACAAATGTATAAAACCATTTTTGATTCATGTCTTTCTATTTATTTATTTGTTTATATATTAACTTTTTTAATAGCCAATGTGAACATTCTCAAATTCCTCATAGACACAGTTACACATGTAACACATGTAACACATGTTGTAGAGGTGGGGACAGTCAGGGTTAACGTTGTGACCTTGTTGCTGTGCCTTTTGCAGGGAACCAATTTTGACAGTAGCACCCAGTGAACATCCCCTATATTTATGCGCATAATCATGCTCTCACGCCACTTTTAGAGCTAGCCTACCTGTCAGAATCAGGGACCAATCTGTGAGAGTGATTAGTAATGCCTGAGTGAGTTTGCTGAACATTCTCCATCTGTGGTAATGTATGGAATAAACACGGTTGGTAATAAGTTGTGGTACTGACAAGGTTAGGTTGATGCAGGATAAACAGTTTGGCTGGGTGAAGGTCAGGGAGGTCTGACAGTTTGAAAGGTACTCTGAAAGGTGAGCTGTTGTTTTTATTGCATGCTTTTCCTGTGAGAATAAATGTTGTTAAAGAAAGCAACTCCTCATAAATACTGTCTAAAACTTAGGCCCATGCATATAAACCAAACAATAAACACAAAACCAACCAGGAGAAAATGTTTTACGTAACATCCTGAAAATGATGTCAAAACGTTGATACTGCAAAGGCAATGTCAACATATATATTTGCTATTTATATTTTGTAGTGCAAACTATTACTCACTTCAATGTATGGTTTACATTTTCTTGCTGATGTGCCTATGGTTTCACAATAAAAATGAACTACAAGGTCTGGGCAAGAGATTGGTGGCAGTGAAACCGTCATGTTAGCTGCAAGCTACAGTAAATCGATGGAGCACATTTGTCGTTTTACTCCATTTTATATTTACCAAACAGCTCGACCTTCTCTTTAAGGTACCTATTAGCCTTGGTCTTTAAACCTTATTGAAGTAATATGGTTTCTCCCATGCTGCTTCAGAGAGTTGAGTTAGCTGGTCCCAGTAGCACGGGGGAGCTGTCTTCCTCGGTCAGGATCAGGAGGTGTCCTACGGTGAACGACATACAGTAGGGGCTGACCACACGCTGTGCCTACTTGGTGGGATGATCAAGACACATGTCTGAAGCCCTTTTCCCACCATAATGTGATTTGCCTTGGAGTGCGACATGCTTATAGAGCACATCAAGACTTACATTGGGATTACACAACCCAGGAACCCCAGCCTCTTATACCCCATAGTGTGTCAGCTGTCAATCAAATCAAATGAAGCAAACCCGTTTCAGTAGCAGAACCATGTAACGCATTCTGACTGGCCACAATGTTCAAGACTCTTATGCTACCTCTTCAATCATTCATGAGAGGAGATCATTTCAAAGAAGGCTACATTTTCTTAAGTAGTCCAATTGCTTATCACACCTGCAATGCTGTAAACTCCATTTGCAGTTGTCATTTCAGACATTAACCCACAGCCAAATAATAGAATTTCATGATTTGTAAAGCCCTATCGTATATTCCAGCCTCTGATTTATTCAGACAGAATATTGGTGCTCAGCATTTTCTCAGTGTAGATCCTCTCCAACACTACATACAAATACAATGTCCAATTCTTTAGTCACAGAACACCTGTTCTATGCTTGCAGATTCTCCCTCTACTACTACAACATCAGAATTATAAAGCTGTTCCTCACAACAGCACAGCTCCTTGGCCAAACTGTTGTGCTCTCCTGCCTAGTCTGGCTAGCCAGAATATCAGCTTCTACTGATAGTTTGAATGTTGATCAAAATGCTTCAGCACGTCTTAGTATTTAACAAGCCCCAAGTTCTCCCATGTAACCCTTCTATTCCAAGACCTTCATTGGCTCCCTATCATGGCCCGCCTCCGAGTCAAGACACGTTTTGGCAGCAAAGAGAACTGCCCTGTTCTATCTCAAAGCAGTGGTCAGGTTCCAGGCCCCAATCAGAGAACTTATGATCTATCACCTTGACTGACACCTCAATCTCAAAGTGTCGCTCAACACAGTCTTGGTTGTTGGTAGAATGAACTTCCTGCAGCAGTCAGGACAGCAGAGTCCTCTTCTGCAGGACTCAAGACACATCTCTTCAAAATTCAACCTGGTACCTTGACCATTGAACTCTCTATCTCATTAACACACACAACAATTATCTATATTCTATCTATATAAAAAACATATGTGTCTGGTCAGAACATTAAGATGCCAAAGATGACAATAAGATAGAAAATTAAAGCAATTATTCAGTCTGTTAGCAATTATTAAGAGAATTGAATGATAATGATATTAATATTATGTATTCTTTAAAGTGCACAATATAGCTAATGACATGCTGCGCTGTCCTTCCTTTCAGAATGTCGTGCTTATGATAACGGGTGTATGACGTATTTAGCTATTATAAAATATACTTATTGTATGTCGCTTTGGACTAAAGCATTATTGTGCAATACAGTGTAAATGTATTTTCATGACCTTTATTTTGCAGATCACCTACATGAGCGGGCTAGTCTGGTGTAACTAACTGAGATAAACCAAACGTTCCGTGCATATTCTCCTGACGAGTTGACTAAATTGATTTCCAGCATTTCAAATGTCAATAATTATAGACGGGAATGGTGTAGCCCTCCTCGCCTCACAGTGTGTGTCTGCAAGCTGATTGGCTGTGTGCTATTTGAACTTCAAGGCTTGATCGGCCTGCCGCCGTCAGTCTTTCATGTGGGTGCAGATTCCTGGGCCTGTCTCCCACCCTCTAATGTCTCTCTCTCTCTCTCTCTCTCTCTCTCTCTCTCTCTCTCTCTCTCTCTCTCTCTCTCTCTCTCTCTCCCCCTTAGAGGGGTTGGTCGACGATGGGAGAGTTCTCCCTCCTCTGCAAAACCCCCTTGATTCAGTGCATTTCTCCCACTGTGCAAAGACGCCTTATAGGTCTACGCAAACAAAAGACATTTTTTTCTTTCATTTCTTTTTCGCCGGCACGTTTGCGCACTCACGGCCACTTATGACACCCGTTTAAATGAATGGCATATGATCAAAGAACGGGGATCATTAAGAAGCTGCTAAGAAGGACAGTAGCTCGATCGTCCCCCCAGATATCTCCATGAACTGTTTCTCAAGGCCATTCCCAGTGTGTATACAGATCTAGCCCTTTACATTAAATCAGAGCGGACGATCTGTCAGCTTTAGGATTTTTCAATTACAACGTAGCACTTAGGCCCTTTGCTGTTTATTGGAAGACAGAATTTTCACTGCTCAATTTATTTACCAGTAAGAGGGTAAATCTCCAAGAAAATCCAAATATATAATAAAATGCAAATGGGGCAACCAAGTTCCATTATGTCTTTCTTCAGAGAGTAAAAGAAGCAGTAAAACACATTGGAACTGTGTGAGCTAGAAATAGAAAGCAGTGGCACTGTAGGAAGATATAGGCGAGCAGATGGATGGATCCACCCATCCATAGCTACAGTACATACAATACACACATGACTAGCTGTCAGGGTCTGTTGGACCCTCTGCCTTCTACATACACACGCACACACAGTGACTGCACCTGTAGCTCATTCAGAGTCTGTACTGCATATGTGAATGTGTGTGTGTGTGTGAGTGTGTGCGTGCGTGCGTGCGTGCATGCGTGTGTGTGTGTGTGTGCCTGCGTGCGTGCATGTGTGTGTGTGTGTGTGTGTGCGTGTGTGTGTGTGTGAAAGAAGCTGTGTGTGAACGTCTGGGAGTGATAAACCTAACAGTGATGTTCTTCTAACTGTGCCAACAGTGTAATAGGAGTCTACGGCCAACGGCGAACTCATTTTGATTATAGTGGCATTACTGTATAGCAGCAGACAAATGTGTAATATGGTAGCAGATGCTAAATAAAACCAAACCTAATCAATAATTCCACTGTGTCAGACCAGATAGATGTCACATTTATACATAATGTTTTCTCGCCTTTCCCATAAAGAAATGCTCCTGGGATGGGGACAGAGGGAAGCATTGATAAGGGGAAGTGATGATAAGGGGTTGAGAGAGGGGGGAGGTATGCTATACGTGCCTTTTCTCCACTCCCTGGGTTTGCTTTTTGGAGTCTGTTAATCCCAGAGCAAACCCTGCTGAGACTGCTACTCCCTGGGAGCAGTGATGTGCTAACAGCACATCAATAATGCATACAGTCCAGCTGCATCCACTCAAGACACACATGTGCACATGCATGGACACACACACACACACACACACACACACACACACACACACTTTTCTCTTGCTTGTTTCCCTATGCTGTCCCTAGCAGCCTTGCCGTACTTATTTATTCATAAAAGACCAAAATACAGGTGAAAAATGCTCAGAAAATAACAAAATAAAAAGAACTACAGTATGTAATTCAGCTGGATTGCCTCCTTGAAAGCAGAGTGACAAGTGATGTGAATGTGACATGTGTAGGATGTGGTTCTGGAACAACATCTCACATTGTGTTCCTGGACCAACAACAGCCCTCTGACATATTCAGTGTATTTTAGAGCTCTCATACCACATTTACCCTTTACCCTGTTTGTGAACAATAGTCTAGCTTGGCTTAGCTGTTAGCATATATAATACCTAGTTAACAAGCTAATTTGCTACTAGCCCTGCAGTTGCACATACACTTACACTGTATATGCACAGCCCTAGGTATTAGACTACACATATTATTGACTTGAATGATGATGTCAGAGGGTTGTGATTGGCTAACGGCAATGGTCCAATGCTGATCTAGGAGCATTACATAACTTGTCACAATCACATTGTGCATTGTGCAGGCTTTGTTATTTGTGCAGTAGGACCCTTCACAGTTAGTTAGCATTTTCAGTGAACTGTATATACAGTAGGGACTTATATAGAGGCTATGCATCAAATATAGTTTATTTTATAAAACATGTTAACTGTTAAAGTGTAACTGCACCCTAAAATGTGTTTCTTGAGCTGTAAACCAAGTAAAAAGATTGATTTGTGATGACACATAATAATATTTAAAAAATAATAATTTGTAATAAATATCTACATTTTATGGGCTGAAAACTGAGCTACTCGTCATATCCATAAGAAATCACCCCAGGACCTGGTTGGTTTACATCGGTACACTTACGGTATGCTCTTACGTCATTAAACTCAAATGTTAACATTAATGTGGGTGTCACCCTCTTAGCCCCTCCCCTCACTCAGCTTGTTGCAAGTTGCAGTGGGTGGAGTCAGGCTCAGAGCTGGGGTGCAGTTACACTTTAAATGTTAACTTTCACCAAACCTCAACAAGAATAGTATTATCAGATAAAATATTAACCCTAGTAGGTACTAGGTAGTAGAAATCAATCCATATATACATTACATGCAGTTTCTGTCTGTGACGTTACTTGTCATTATAATGTGCAGGTGGCAGACATGCGACAGCAAGCAAAGGTCTGGATGCAAAATGCTTCAAGAGGCCAGGGTAAATAAAAAGAAAAAATAGAAAGAAAACATCACAGGAGTGATGTGGCAACCATCCAGAATACATCTGAAATGCATTTCTCTGTTCTCTTTGGTTATTTCTTAAAAATATTTCTTAGCAGAACTTGAAAAAGGCCAGAGCGGTTTATTTTGCTCACATGCATTATTAAAAGTTATACTGCTCGTCTCAGTCTGGCCTGCTTCTGTTAATACACCCATCAGTTGAAAAATGAAACAAAGGGAAACATGAAACCAAAAAACTGGCAGCATGCAGAATGTTTTGGACAAACAATAGTTTACTGTATGTCTAGAAAAGAATGCTGCGCAAAATATTTTATAACTTTATTTTTCATTATATATTCTTCTTAAAATGGTTCTTCAGCAAAAATAAAACACAAGTGATATGACATGTCACTTTTTAGAGAACAATACGAGAGAGAAAGGTTTACATCAATTCAGAGACACAATGTATTTTTCCTACTGTGTGCTTTGATTCAACACTACTTCCCTGGGAACACCCTGTCAGGTATCAACGTCAATAAAAAAAAAAAAAAGTTGAAATAATGGATTTTAGCTTTTAGTTGTCATTGTCTGACAGAATTATAGTTTTGATAAGATTTGAGATTGAATAGTTCCCCTGTTGATTCCGTTTGAACCACTTTGAACATGAAAATAGTTAAAATCCCAGTGACAAGTCTTATAATGAGGATTATTTTCTCTGAATAAAAGATTTAATCGTTTTATACAGCAGTGCAGAAATGTAAGCACCCTACTGTATATGAAGTAGCGGTACCTTGATTGTAGAATGATAATTGACACAAACAAAGCTAATAACACAAACTGTATACTATTTCATCAACATATGTGTTTTAATAGTATAGCCTAGTTTAGATAATAATCACAGCAATAGTTTAAACAAACATTTCATGTAGCAACTAATTATATTTGCATAATATCTAGGAGGTATTCTATTGTTTCAGTCCATTAATATTTTTGTTTTGTCTGGAATGAAGAGATACAGATAGTTTCCTCATTCGCTGTATAATATAAATAAATATAGGCAGCAAAGCAACCTCAAAACATGCCACTCCCTCCATCAAGCTTCATGGTTCTGATGAGGTTTAGATAATATGCTACTGTGTGGTGAAGGGTTATGCCATGCTTCCAAACATATACAGTATATATACTGCTAATGTATATGAATCTTTTTGCCAAAAATGTTTTCCCACTGGCATTGTGGGTTAACCCAGTTGTGTCTTGAAAACTTGAAAAAGATTCACATTTGTTTCCTTTTTGACCAGTGGTTTAACACATGGTAAACTGTATACAAGGGCTATCATACCATTCCCCCCCGACCCTATTTTTTCCTAATTTTGACCTTTTGAGCATAGCACTGGCATTTCCAAGATAACTATCTGTGTTCTAGTCAGCTGCTGGGCAATATTGTTTTAATTAAAACAATAATTACAAAGAATACATAAAAACATTTGAATGATTTGATTTGAAAACTCTCTTTTCGTCACAATAGTGGGGTGATTGTAATACCGTTCCCGCTGTTCCGATTCCCCGGCCAATCTCCCGCTTCAATGTCCCCTTACTCGCGAACAAGACCCCGAGGTACTTGAACTCCTTCACTTGGGGTAAGGACTCATTCCCTACCCGGAGTAGGCACTCCATCGGTTTCCATCTGAGATCATGGACTCAGATTAAGCGGTGCTAATCCTCATCCCAGCCGCTTCACACTCGGCTGCAAACCGATCCAGTGAGTGCTGGAGGTCACTGACCGATGATGCCATCAGGACCACATCAACCGCAAAAAGCAGTGATGAGATCCTCAGGTCACCAAACCGCAACCCCTCTCCACCACGACTACGCCTCGATATCCTGTCCATGAATATCACAAACAGGATTGGTGACAAAGTGCAGCCCTGGCGGAGACCAACCCCCACCTGAAACGAGTCCGACTTACTGCCGAGAATCCGTACACAGCTCTTGCTTTGGACATACAGGGATTGGATTGCCTTTAAAAGGGACCCCCTCACCCCATCATCCTGCAGCACCTCCCACAGTATCTCCCGGGACACCCGTTCATACGCCTTCTCCAGATCCACAAAAGACACGTAGAAGGGCATGCTCCCAGGCCCCTTCCAGGATCCTTGCAAGAGTAAAGAGCTGGGGTCTTATTTATATTTTCATTAGCATTTGATTTCATGATGTATCCTGCTTTTACATTTGCTTTGCTTTTTTACTGTACTGTATTATGTGTTTTTTCTTTATTGGTAATTTCATTGGCTTGACTGTAAAGCACTTTGTGACTTCTTGTCTGTGAAAATGTGCTATGTAAATAACATTTACTTACTTACTTATAAAACTGTGCGTAGAATTCACGCTAAAATGTTGCGTAGGAATGAGCCGGTAGGCTTTATAGGTTTGCAGGAGTTCAATGCGATGCTAAAATCCATATTTTCTTGCAGTAGGCATTGTGTTTGGGCTTTTCCTTTTTAAGGACGGCCTTGCGCTGGAAGCATAGTTAGACTAGCCTACTGTAGCGGCGACATTTCATTAAAAACTGAGTCTGTGAGTCTCCGTATAGCAGAGCAGCGATAACATTGGATGGTGACCAATTTCTAGGCCTTCTCCGCAATATCTCGTCAAACTCCTTGTTTTATTCCAATCATTATGATGTGGTGTTGTAGGGGCACCTCCGTTAATATAATTAACAATCCACCTTTGCCGGGACAGCTTTCATGTCTCTTTGTTTTGACGATGCACAGATTGGCGACACGTTGAGACAGAGTAGGATATAGCTACATTGTCTACTATTACATATGTACGGTAGTTTGAGATTAAAAGGTTCCTGTGTTTGGGAATGTATTCTCTGTGTCTCACTTGTTGACTCATTTACAGTGTATGCATTAGGCTAGAGCAGGGGTAGGGAACCCTGGTCCTGGTGAGCCGCAGCCCTGCATGTTTTAGATGTCTCCCTGCTCCAACACACCTGATTATAATGAACAATGCTAGAAGTGTGTGTGTTAGAAGCCTGATAACGACCCATTCATTAGAATCAGGTGTGTTGGAGCAGGGAGACATCTAAAACATGCAGGGCTGTGGCTCTCCAGGACCAGGGTTCCCTACCCCTGGGCTAGAGGGTGCACGGAAATACAGGACAAATCACGTCCCCAATTGTATGGATCTTTTTTACCTGATTTTTCTCACACTGTGAGGGACCAAGCAGTATGGAAAAAGGACCAACAGGTGTTAAGGGTGTATTTTGGGGATTTTACAAAATAAAAGTATAAATAATCATATTATCATGAAAATGTGTACAACACAAAAAAATCAAGGCAAACAAACTGAGGTCAACTTAAGAAACCATCACCTGACATGTGAACACAACATAACTGACCTAACAAATGAACACACAAACTGGGTTTATATAAGGAACAGGCTAGCCTAACTAAGACAGAGGGGAGAAAATAAACTTCATTAAACTCCAAAACCATTAGATAAATGTAAACAAATATACAAGTGTAGAATATAAATAAATAAATATCTTAAATAATGTAAACAAACAGAATATCATTTAATAGACAATAATGAGACAAAAGTCCACCTTCGTAGAGACAGCTACCCCTGCAGCTCCAAAATAGTTCAGTTCAGTTCAATCAAGGATAATGGTCTACCTCAGGTGTACATGCCTCCAGCATGGACCCATGGAAACAGAACCAAAGGTAACATGAAGTATGTACCTGACAACATGCCAACTAAAATGTGTGCACTCAAATTAGCAAACATGTAATGTCAAAATTAAAGCATAAACAATTAGTAATAATAAATATTAAACACATTAACGGACAGCAGTTTAACTGAAGGCTGTCACACACACCATAAATTAATTTGTTGCTGATGTCTTATTTCTTCTAATCCTTGGTCGTACCTGGTCTCTTTGATGCCTGGCAGGCTCATAATTATATAGCTATGGTCCATCATATTCATAAGAATGAACATTATCGATCTCCTCAGTTTCAAAACTAGTGTTGTTATCAATATTTCTTGTTGTTATGCTTAGAGCTAGCTTGGCAGCAACACCCTGTGTGACGTCAGATCAATTATTTTTGTTTTTTTAAGTGGCAAAACGCATACAAAAACAGATGTAAAAGTTATTGTAGTGGATTTAAAGACATAATTACATATATAACACACACACACACACA
>JAODUE010055460.1:0-11744 GCA_027564755.1 Amblyopsis hoosieri | reverse complement strand
CCACAACACCCCCACCCCCCCCCCCCCCCCCACCCCCCCCCCCCCCCCCCCCCCCCCCCCCCCCCCCCCCCCCCCGCACAGAGACATAATAGCTCACCCAGTCCTTTGAACTATACAAGCCATAATCAATTTTGTGATTGCAGAAAGTAATCACATCCTCTACCTTGAGCCATAAGGCTGCTTAGGTCTCTAAAAGACCTTGCTTTAATTATTGAGGGTTACATTTTATAGATTGTAGCTCACCCAAGTCCTTTATACCTGTTGAAAGTCCTTTAAAAAAAAAAAAGGCAAATTACTGTTTAAAATGCCAGAAATTGACCACATTGTCACAACAGGGCTCCAGACTAACTTTCCACTAGTAGCACTGGTGCTCCTTACTGAAAATGTTAGCAGCAGCACCACATAAGTTAGGCGCATCACTATTCAGCACAACGCAGCTCATTAATTTCGGTGTTCTCATCATTTAAGTTTTCAGCAGTGGAAGGTTGTTGCACCTGGGTGGTGCTCGGGTAGCCTGGCTCCGTCCGAAAATTGCTCTCAGATACATTTTCTAAGATGAGATTCTATAGTTTGTAAACCCCGTTTTCATAGCCACCCTGCTGGTGGACCAATCACAGTGGGTTAGGGATATTACATAAAGCGTGTTTTGAAATGGTGGTAGAGCTAGATAAGCTGATCTAAACAGTTGTAGCAACTCTTAGTGGTTAAACGCTGTCCAAAAGTAATCATGGGTGAGAGGTATACGCGCAGTAGAAGGAAACAACTGTGAACACTTCCCAATGGAGAGTTGCCAGACCTTCAAAGTGAATTTTAGAATAATTTCAGTTGATCATTGTTACGAGATTACAAGCAGACGGCCGAACGAGCACTTAACGACGAGCAAAACAAATGTGCACGATACGAAAGTTAAAGAGGTGTAAAGCAAATACAGATATTTACCTAGAAGTACTTTATATACACACGCGTCAGAAATCCATTCCGTTAAACATGTGAGAACACCATTACCCAATTAGTATTTTAGCGTTAGACCGCATTTCATAATCTGATAGAGGGCCAGAAACGGGGACTAGATACGTAGATGGTCCAATTTGCTTACCCCTCCCCGTAACACCACGAGGATGTTTAGTATATAGTCCTCCCCTTACCAAGAGAATATAGACCACATATCCAAACTAAAAAAATCCAATCCAGGATTGGCTAGTTTAAAAAGGTGGAGTATGTCATAGTGTAAAAATAAAATACGCACTTAATTAGCTCCATTTTAAAAGATGCAAACTCTAATTAGTGCTGCCCCTTGCTTCAAGCATTAGTCAAAGTACACGTGAACTGATTAGGCTACTGTAGGATCAGTCCACCGTAAGCATCCAGTGAGTGGAGGGGGGAGCACTTATTTCTTTGTTAATTGCAAGGGAGAGCGGGGACAAGTCTGATAATGTCAAACCTTTGATGTTGCCCCTAACTCCGCTCCTCGAAGTACTCAGAATTGACATTTGCAGTGAGTTACAAGTTTTCCGTGTGTTGAACACAAGATATTTCTAGCTAATCAAACGAATGTGGATTCAATAGAGTAAACTATCATAATATTCACAACCACCCTGCTTTGGATTTAATAACCATGTACACTAGGCCTACAACTAGTTATTATCGTAAATAAAAAGAGGAATTTGTCAAATTTACATCAGGTTCTGCAGTTTGTTTACTTGGGCTAAACAGCTTGTTGATGGGGGAATGGTAACCTACCGGTTTAATAGACACTTTATAAAAGGACTTTGGCTATAATCAGCAAACTCAGCTTTTCAACGCAGTACTAAGGGTAGTTATTACAATGCAGTCTTACAGAATTTAACGTGAGGTTTTCATAACTCGTCCATCACTTACCGTTACCAACAGACCAGAATTCGTCTGGTCAGCACTCTGCCTTTGTGATACAAAGGCAGAGTGAAGATGAACTGGCCTATTATAATTACCTTTTAAATGAGAAGGCTGTTGGAAATGGAAGAAAATATGTAGTCCGCGCCTCCGCGGTCACGATGAGAGTGACCATGCACAGACTACACGCAAGAACGTTGCTCATGCAGACAGCTAAAGATACCAGTCCAAGGTCGGGCCGAACGTGATTAAATGGGGTTTTTACATCCATGCAACTTTTCCAGAGGACTGAACCGTATAATCATATTGTCAGAGCATTAATCGCCATATGTATGTAAAGAGAATTGCAAGAAATAACTAAATGTGATTCTGAAGTAAATTACTTACAGCACCTTTAACTTGACAACAGCAAATCACAGCAGCTGCAGGAGTCATGCCAAAAAGTGACCTGCTAAAGAGTGTTTTTAAGACCTGATTTCTGCCCACATGGCCCTATATTGTACCAGGATACATACATTTAAAGTGAAAATACAACTTTACATCTTACAATAAATGTTCGGCTGATATCTTTGGCACAAGACTGCGCATGGAGTTTACCAAATTTACACGTAATGGGTGTTGTTACAGAGCCATCTGCTGACACACCACAGCGGGTGCAAACAGATTGTTATATTTTCACGCTTTTGAAGATGTATTCTATATACCGGTACACTTAACGACTTTTCAAATTTGCCCGGGTGGTTAATTATTTCTGTGGTGTGACAAACTCAAAACACCAATATGTCCGATTTACACACTTTAAACAGCATAATGATAAAACACTCAAGACATTTCTACACCAATATTCAACAACGCGTCCCTTACCAGGTGAAATTAATACCGCCAGTTCGATGTAGTTATGGCTGAAAGCCGTAGTGTAGTTATCCACAGTAGAACTTAACGGTGAGAAGGAGCTCCACCCATGCGGCGATACCAACGTTGCAGACAAGAGGACCGTTCATTTGATTGACTTCATGAATCTTTAAAAAAGACTTGCAACAGGTATAAAGGACTGGGCGAGCTAGAATAAATAAATGTATAAATATATATAACCCTCATGAAAGCGATAGTGCATTTCATGAGTTTAAGTCATGCTTTAAGTGACTTAAACTAGTTTTAAAAAACAATTTTTTTAAACACCACAGAATTGGATATGCTATAGAGCACAGTGCGGGTCAAATAATTTAGACAATAATTGCAAAATATATTTTATTCATGTTATATAAAAGCCATAAGTAAATATTTTAAAATATATTAGACATCTGCATGCAATAAACACATGCAAACATTATAGACAATAGCTAGCTCATTCTAATAATTAATTCGGATTTTAAAGCTGCAAAACACTTACTTGGACACAATTCGGTTACCTGAAGCATAAGTCTCACAAATACACTTTTGCTATCATCACGGACATCAAGAGATGAACGTGCACGTTATGAGTGATGCATTCCAGTTTGTAGTCCGCGGGAGCGCGCCTGATCACTTCCTATCAACAAGCCACGTTTGGGCACGGAAGCAGCTTTGTTCACATTGCCGCCAGATCAGTTTGCTACCAGACATGTATAAACCACACAAAACACGGAATAACGCTGCAGAATGAAGACAGCGACCACATGTTGTTCAATACATTCCCCAGTCTTTTCAAAACGACCTTTACCTCAACAGGATCGAAGATTTTGCGCGCGGTTTTAGACCCGAAGATTAGGGAGGATTTCAGGCTTGGCGGCTAAAATACACAAAACAAAAGACAAGTTAGATGGTTTCATGAATGGCATCCAGGGTTATTTGAGTCTGACAATTCATATATAGCTTATAAAGTTGATTGCCAATAGTATTAACATGATTGTGGATATGTATTACCTAACACACATGCGGTCTCGAAAGATGGCTTTCGTGTGATGTAACAATGACGGTAGGCTGCATTATAACGTGCGGTATAGCTAGTAGATTCAACAGGTACGGGAATACTCCCCAGGTAGTATTAATACGTGTGTATGGAGTCTTACCGTGTTCTCTTTATCTTGTAAAGACACTTCTTCCAACGAAGTGCTGATGGACATGGCGTTCTTGTTCGAAAGAGGAGCACGTGAAGCAAACATGTTAAATTAGTGAAAGACAGGCAGCAAATATAAATTAACAGTAAAACGGTAAAAAAAACTACATAAAATAAACCTAAACAACGCGACACTGGGAAACACTGAACGTGGAGCCACTGTTCTGCCTTTTTATGGAGATCTGGGCGGCAGAACTCGTCCAACCAGCATATGAGCCTTTGTAGGCTATTAACAATTTCTCCCGCCACAGCCAATCAAGTTACGGCCCGTCCTCACGACAGACGCCAGGATCGCGGGAAATTCAAACGCTTTGTTTGTGCGTAAACACAAAAACCCGCGTATAAGTAATTGTACTTTTCAATATAATTATATGCCGAACTAACTAGTATAGTTTGGCATTAACTGTTTATGTGAAAATAGACATAAATATCGAAAAGTTGGTACGATTCAGAAATATGAATGCTGGGTTACTAAATAGATCAATGGTATAATGTATAAGCATTAGGGTAGAATATTATATTTCGCATTCTGCATGTTATAACAAGGCCATATATGTACATGGGCGTTATATTCACAAACATGTCCCTCTTAATAATAACAAAACTGCTTTCCCGCCGCCATAAAGGGCGTTGCTGTTGAAATGTAGCGCCAAATGTAAAACATTTTACGCAGACAAAAACAACTAGCAGCGTTTATTTATTATGTGTTTAGAATTCTACGTTTGATTAAAATAAGTTGGGTGTTTTAATATTTTCTGTAAAGACAATAGCTAGTAGTAGCCTAGCCTACAACTGCTGGTACAATCAATCGCTTGTCCGTCTTGACTTAACATAAATAATGTTGTATTATATGAATTAATTAGAGAATAGTTAAAGTCAGTCAAATGAACGCTCTGTACCTCGCATATTCACTTTACATATCAAGAGTCAATAGCGACATAGAATATCCTCCCTCTACAAAGCTTTACTGTCTGAAAAGGTAGGTGGCTCGTTGTTTCCGTTTTGCAGTCGTTGTCTCAAGACAACCAGAGCATCGCGGGAAAAAACAAATGCACCACCTGCTGGCTGGAGTTAAAACTGCTGTCAACCTCTGAGAAGCAGAGAGGCAGCTAGATCCCAAGAGGTGACGTGGACGTCCATATAAACGTCCACGCTAGGGGGAGCCCTCGAGTCGATGCTTAAGGACGGACGGACAGACATGAATCTCTCGTGTCCGTCTGGATGAATGCTGGCCTGGATGTTCAGAGGGACGTCCCTAAACCCTCGAGTCATATTACACGGACGGACGGACATTAATATCTTGTGTTCGTCTGGATGAATGCTGGCATGGATGTTCAGACGGACGTCCCTAAACCCTCGAGTCATATTACACGGACCGACGGACGGACATTAATCTCTCTTGTCCGTCCATATGAATGCAGGCGTGGGTGTTCAGAGGGACGTCCTTTAAGCCCTCCAGTTTAGTTATGGTAAACTATATAGAGTACTAGACCACTATACTGCCTATGAAAAAAAACAATAACTATAACATGTATGTGCATATATACCACAATGCTTATACATATTTCATTTCTATAGATTCGGTAAAACTTGCTAAAATTAGCAAAACGTGTAGTTTAAACATAATAGTGCACTTATAAACGAGGCCATAATCAATGAAGAAAACATACACAAAATATATTGTAATAGATAACAAAACAAAAACCAAAAAGCTCAACGCGAAAAAGTGAATCTATTGTTTTGTCAGCCATGTTCCAATTTTGATTGCGTCCACTAAGCAAATGGAGACACTAGATGGCGCAGTTGTGTTGTTGAGGCGTTTTTATATTTCGTTCTCTTCCTGATCCGCGGAATGTCGGTCAGTAAGGCAAATGGGCGGTGCGATGACGCGACCTGCTCACGTTTCCAATTCAGCGTCGCCGGCTCCCATTGGTCACACCCCCTCAACGCTTCAATCCGATTAGTGGACTTGTGTTACTGGGTGTCGATGGTTAATCAAGACATACTGTACTGTACAACGTTAGTTAGTACGTGACTTATTGATGGGCATTCCGGCTCTTTTTGGTGAGCCAGCTCATTAGTATTTGCTCAGAAATTAGAGCTTGTTTGGCTCCCAAACGGCTCTTCTATTGGTACCACTTCTGACTTTTATAATTCAGACAAATTAAACCATATTATAATAATAATACTTTTTTTTTTTTTTTTGGAACACCTTTCTAAACATTCAAGGACATCTTACATTGACCTATTTTGACCTATGATTGATATGAGTGTGCACTTAAAATAGCCAAACCGTATAATTTCCAGAATAGACCATTTGTTTTACATTGTTTTTGGTATAACTTAGTTTTTGTGTCAGATGCTCTATATATGCAAAGTAGAGGTACTCCGCATTCCCCTGATATCATGACTCTGCATGCATAACATACTGTTGTCAGAACAGGCCTACACCAAAGACAAGAGCAGGTTAATGTGCTGCGCACATGCAGTTAATAGGATACAAGTGAAGTGAAAGAACATGCGATCTACTACAAGGAACTACAGCCTGCTGTGAAGGGAAGCTTGATCGTGAGTCCAACACCTTCCAACAGCCTGCACCCACCCCAGCCAGATTAATGATAGCCTATTATTCTGTTTACCATGCATTAGCAACAAAAATGTAAGAAAAAATCAAATGCTATCAGACAGGAGCCGGCTCGTTTGCGAATGACCCATCACTAGTAAGTGTACTGAGCAGAAAACAGAATACCACACATCTTTAATGGTGTGTTTTTATTACAAAAGAAATGGGATTCTTTTAATATAAGCCATTATTTATTTAAGAATAGTTTTTTAAAACATGAGGTATCTTTTTACTGGCTACCCTATAGGCCATATCAAGCTATCAAAACAGCACTTTTATGTTTATTAAATAATAATAATGTATAAAGCAAAATAGTAGGTAGTATCACAGTGAAAAATACTGTTCACTAATATTTAAAAAATTGTCAATAACATAACTTATACTGTTAATGAATGCAGATTTGAATACACAACATTCATATATAGATATCAATATATTTTACATTATTTACAAAGACAGACCCACACAAGTACGCTAATAAAAGCACGATACAGAGGCTTTGGCAAATAAACAAGTGCATACATTTGCTAAACATTACATATCACACGAAGTAAACATGATAACGTGTAGAAAGTACAAACAGGCATGATAGAAAAGAATCCAGTGCAACGTCAGGTCTGTTTGTTTGTTTGTGTGTTTGTTTGTTTGTTTGTTTGTGTGTTTGTTTGTGTGTTTGTGTGTTTGTCTGTTTGTTTGTGTGTTTGTTTGTGTGTTTGTTTGTTTGTTTGTGTGTTTGTTTGTTTGTTTGTTTGTCTGTTTGTTTGTGTGTTTGTCTGTCTGTTTGTGTGTTTGTTTGTGTGTTTGTTTGTTTGTGTGTTTGTTTGTTTGTTTGTTTGTGTGTTTGTTTGTGTTTGTGTGTTTGTTTGTGTGTTTGTCTGTTTGTGTGTTTGTTTGTGTGTTTGTCTGTTTGTGTCTTTGTCTGTTTGTGTGTTTGTGTGTTTGTTTGTGTGTTTGTCCATGAACCAATAGCAGCAGTCTCCTCATTGCTCCTCCGTGGAGTGTTGTGTGGAAGCTGTTGTCCTGAGTTGGGCAGGAAACCAGTGCAGACAGAATGTGCACAAAATAAGAACACAGTTTAAAGGTGGGCTACTCGATTGTGTTACAGGGCTGCCAGAACCCCCTTCCGAGCTCTCTGTTTATGTTTATGTTATGAGTCACCACTGTGCACAGAAGAGGTGGGAGCTGTAGGGAAAGAGCCTATGAGAGCTGTGGTGGTGGGGCAGGCGAGCCACCCAGCACTCAGGCGCCCTCTTGAGATTCAAACCAAAACTACAGTTTTTGCAACGCCAGTTTTGGCCACAAGGGCAATTCCAAAAAAAGAAAAAAGTTCAGTGTTGCTTTAGCGGCTCCACAATCACACCAGGAATGGTCGCCCATAGCTACCATTTCTTCCATCATTTCCCATCCATGTCCTGGAAGGGGCGGGGGGGAGCACGTGCAACCGTCAGAGTTAGTTCTGGGAGGGCACCAGGACCCCGACATGAAGCGCCGGGCCCCGGCACTGGCCTTTGGTGGGGGCCATCTTGGTGAGGTCACGGTTCTCGGCGGCCCACGACGAGGCACGCTTGGCGGTCATGTGGCGGCGGGCGTGCTTGGTCAGGTGGTCGCTGCGCATGAAGCGCCGCTCGCACACGCTGCACACAAACTTCTTCTCGCCCGTGTGCGTCCGCCGGTGCCGTGACAGCTCATCGGAGCGGGCAAACTTCTTGTCGCAGCCCTCCCAATGGCAGCTGAACGGCTTCTCGCCTGGGGAGGAAGGGCGGCCAGGTGGTTAGGACATACTAGTGACGGACTAACGCTAGCTGGCACCAAACAGGCTAGCTTAAAGCTAAACCAGCTAATAACTAGCTAAACAAGCTACTGTAGTTTAAACCTAAACCAGCTAATGACTAGCTAAACAAGCTAGTTTAGACTTAAACCAGCTAGTTTAGTAAACTAGTAGTCATAGCAGTAGTTAAGCAGTTTATTAGTCATTTCTATTCAATAAGACTGTTGTGTCATACTGATGCTGGCTAGAGGAGAGTTCACAGGTGGGCCTATGGACCAACAAACAGACACACAGGCCTACAGACAGACAGGCCTACAGACAGACAGACAGGCCTATAGACATGCTCTTACAGACAGACAGGCAGGCGTACCTGTGTGGGTGCGCAGGTGGGCCTTGAGGTGTGAGCTCTTGAAGTAGGTCTTCTTGCAGCCGGGGAAGCTGCACACGTAGTTGCGTCGCCGTGAGAAGTCAGCGGAGGAGGGGGAGGTGAGGGATGTGGAGGAGGCGGTCCCCGGGGGCAGGTAGAGGGGCGCGGGGGCCAGGGGCAGCAGCTTGGCACTGCCCAGCGTCAACAGTGTCGGGGGTGGCGCCCCCCGCTGGCTAGGAGGACCCACGGGGCCCCGGGGCACCACGAACATCACGGCCCCGGGTGGCACCGCGGGCCCCACCAGCAGGGGCTTGGCCCGGCCTCCCGCCCGCAGGAAGGCCACGCCCACCTGGCACAGCAAGGGGGCGGGGGCAAGGGGGGGCGACGCGGGAGGGGGCGGAGACACCGGAGCGGTCTCCGTGACGACGGACCGGGGCCCCGGGGGTGGGGCGTCAGCAGTGTGCCGGATCACGCTGGTGGCCATGGCCACAGGCAGGTGGAAGACGGGGCCCGGCGTCGCCGCGACGAGGGCCAATGTCGTCGGCGCCGTCGTGGCGGCAGGGGAGGTCTCTGCGAAGCTCGGGCTGTGAGGGGGGGTCATGCACTGGGATGGAAACACACAGGTGGTCAGTAGGCATACTGTTAGCGTAATGTTAGCATACTGTTAGCATAATGTTAGCATACTGTTCATCTTTGTGTGTGGCGCGCGCCAAAAATGACGTCAAATTTGTGGGCGTGGCCTGGCGCGTTGGGTCTTCTTCATATGATATAATGCAGATGGCTGCAGAACGACCAGAAAGAATAGATCGAGACTGATCGGGACAGAGCAACGATTGCAAACCACTGTTAGGAATATGTTCAGAATAGGCATTGCCTAGTTGCCATGCTAACAGCTAAATACAGCAGAATTAAAACATAAAATAGCCCGTTTCTGTTGCTGTGCGAAGGTCGGAAACCTCCCGTTCAAATAACATGTCACTTCACGTCTGTGCACTTCTCTAGAGGCAGGTAGATTTTAAGTAGTAGAGGTTTATGAAAATAGTTTAATCTTTGTCCTACTATAATATCCAGTCTGATTCGACTATAAAGGCCAGGGAAATGGTTGTTATTTAGTACACTAACTTTTTATTTACAAACTGATTTATGATTATCATTTAGATAGGCTATCTAGGATACACTCCCAACTACGCTTTTCTTCAGCGGGCGAACTGACAGAATAGGTCCTATGTGCTGGTTCTTTCTCCGTAAAAGCATCACCGAACATCCAGTGTTCCTTGAGAACCTATAAATGGTAGGCTGTAACAGAGTTTTAGACTATACATTCTCAAAACAATAGAAAAGACAGGAGTTCGCACAACTTCCTCAAATTGTTTTTGTATACAGTGCTACCTTTCGTTTCGGAGAATATCGATACGACACAAGTTCCAGGTCGCGTGGAGTATGTAGTGCTCGAAGCTGGCAAGTATATTCCAGCCTTTAAAGTGGGTTACCCTCATATACCTGTTGGTTATGCTAGCTCGGCATTTCTCTTTTCTGTATTCTATTGGTTTTTCTAACTGCTTTAAAGTTATCTCCATGTAACAACAAGCATGTAGCATGTGGCATGAAGTGGTTGCTGCTACCAGAGAGGAGAGGTTCTCCAGGTCCCTGGGGCAGTCTGGCCCGTCTGTTGGCAGCAGCAGCAGGGAGTCGCAGGAGTCTGAGGTGGGCGTCAGGGGCCGTGGTTTCTGCGACCTCTGACCCCAGGAGCTCATGCTCACCAGCGCCTCTGCCGCCTCCAGGTCGTGGTGCTGGAAGGTCCCAGGGCGGCGGGCCGGGCCGGGCGCCTCCATGGTCAGAGCTGGAGCCCCCTGGAGACCCTGCAGCAACACAGACACCGCTTGAGACCCCAGAACACACCAGACCCTACCAGACCACACTAGAACCCACTAGATCCCATCAGAACCCACCAGACCCTACCAGAGCACACTAGAACCCACTAGATCCCATCAGAACCCACCAGACCCTACCAGACCACACTAGAACCCACTAGATCCCATCAGAACCCAGTAGAACCCACCAGAGCACACTAGAACCCACTAGATCCCATCAGAACCCAGTAGAACCCACCAGACCACACTAGAACCCCACAGCAAACCAGACATGTAAAACAAACAATGGATGCCATAATGAATAATGTAATTCACATTTAATATTTTGATCTCATATTTTAGAGCAGTGTTTCCCAACCCTGGTCCTCGGGGAACACTGCCCTGCATGTTTTAGGTGTCTCCCTGCTCCAACATAGCTGATTCAAATGAATGGCTCGTTGGAAGCCTGCTAACGGACCCATTCATTTGAATCAGCTGTGTTGGAGCAGGGAGACATCTAAAACATGCAGGGCAGCGTTCCCCGAGGACCAGGGTTGGGAAACACTGTTTTAGAGCATGGGCAGGAAATTTGTGTGTTTGGCTCCCAACCCAAAGGTTGTGGGTTCGAGCCTTGGTGTTGGCCTACTAAGCATCATTGACATAGCTGCCTAACCCCTATCGGACTATTTAATGTGTGATAAAAGCATTTTCTGAACAACCTAAATGTTACTGTGACTCCCACAGGAAACCAGACATGTAAACACTCACGGACTACATAAAGTATTACGTTACGCCAGTCTGAGCCTAGCTTGTCACGCTAAACATTCAGCTGTTGAACAGCCTCACGTAACCTGTTGTACTCTAAAACAGCTTGGCTTTATAATAAAAGATATACATAAATATTTATAGTTTATAGAGATGATTCCAGCTTCATCAGGCTACATTCCTGGTGCTCGTGTGTTCATCCACTGGAGAACAAAGGGAGCTTCCACACATAAACACTTGAATGTGAGACTGGCATCTACTGAACGACCCGCTGAGAGGGGGGGGGGAGAGAGAGAGAGAGAGAGAGAGAGAGAGAGAGAGAGAGAGAGAGAGAGAGAGAGAGAGACAAGGAGAGCAAGACACAGAGAGACAAAGAGGGAGAGCGCGCCCGCGAGAGAGAGAGAGAG
>JAODUE010055429.1:0-17360 GCA_027564755.1 Amblyopsis hoosieri | reverse complement strand
CCAAAATAAGCTTTGTAACTTGTTCAGAACTGCATAAAACCTTACAAATGAAAGGGAATGTTTTTGCAAGGAAAATTGATGAAAAAAGGGCCTAGTTTACAAGAGGTTTTAAGGGGTGTTGTTTGTTTCCATGTGAAATGTATGCTGTACAGCTCTTTGAGATACTGCAACGTGATTAAGGGCTATATAAATAAAATTGACTTGACTTGACGACCTAGTTCAGCTCCTAATTTTTAACTACATTTAAATATATACAATTAAAAAAATAAGCAAAGGCCATGGACTTTCATGAGAGCCCCTGCCGGAGGGAGTTGGCGGGACAGCTAGCCCAAGCAGTTTCTCTAGAAACCTCAAAAAATGTCTAGTTCTTTACTGTTATTAGCCTATTTCCACTATTCAATGATCCTTTTCTCAGTTGTGTTGTCCCATGCCATATTCCATCTGACATCAGTAACAGCAGCATCCCTCTCTCTCTTTGATAGCCTGTGCATATGTGCAACAGAGAGCACTTTGTCAGAACACGTCTTGGGAGCTGTCAAACTAGGCAAGAAAATAAAAACCAATTCTGACATGCTAGTCTTTTCATTGGAACGTTGTGAGGCGTCTCAGACCCACATTGCTAGTCTTTGATTTTGTCACACAAAAAGAAGTAAAGACGGCAGCGTCAATCTTTTCCGGCGGGCCACGTTTGATGGAAATGTGTCAGCCATGACCAACTTGTGTCAAGATCGGGCTGACTTTGTGTAGTCTACACTGCATACGTGTAATGTCCGACTTGGTCATTGACTTATGTAGTTGGTCGTAAAGTAGGCGGATGTCGACGCAGTTAGCCAACGCTGTGTCCCAGACTTTATGCCAGTAAAGGCTGACTCTACGTACGTATGTCGTTTTTATAAAAATAATTTTTATTAAATTACTTAGTGGTATTTTAGTAGTAGTTTATATTTATTTCAAAATAATCTTGCTCTTTTGGTCATGACCCCCCCTTCATGACCTAAGGTGAGGGTAGGAATGAAAATTGCCTGGTATATTTAGAGCTTTGCCTTCCGGCTCAGCTCTCGATTTGTCACAACGGTGCGGTAAAGTGAATGCCATACCGCCCCAGCTGGCCAATCTCCCGCTCCATTGTCCTCTCACTCGTGAACAAGACCCTGAGGTACTTGAACTCCTTCACTTGAACTCATTGGTCATGGATCATGGTTACAAGCGGCTGAAATGGGTTTTCTCAGGAGGGTGGCTGTCGTCTCCCTTAGAGATAGGGTGAGAAGATCGGTCATCTGTGAGGAACTCGGAGTAGAGCCGCTGCTCCTTTGCATCGAAATTAGCCAGTTGAGATGGTATGGGCATCTGGTAAGGATGACCCCTGGGCGCCTTCCCAGGAAGGTGTTGTAGGCACATCCAGCTGGGAGGAGGCCTCAGGGAAGACCCAGGACTAGGTGGAGAGATTATTATTATTATTATTATTATAATTATTATTATTATAAGAGGTTTGGGGTCCCCTGCTTGAGCTGCTGCCCCGCGTCCTGACTATGGATAAGCGGGTGAGGATGGATGGATTAAATATATTTTTTTAATATTAATTATTTAATGTTAATATGTACTGTAGGCTATAACATTACAAACTTTGGTTAACACTCACTGTTTTTAATTGTGCTTTATAATTAAATTTGACATTTTATATTATTTTTCAATTATTGCTCCTATTTTCTCTTTAAAAGTCTAACCTGGGTTTCTGAGTTTCTGAGAACCCACAAATTAGAGATTTCTTAGTATTCCTAAAGTAAAAGTCCCAAGGTGATGTAGTCACATCTGTAGCCAGGCCAACAAGGCCTTGCTCCAACCGCTGGTCACAATTTGTCTTCATAGACACTTGAAATGTTTGTGCTGTACAGTCAGTCACATGTTTTCAAGTTGTTTCAAGTCGAAGGCATACATTGTATATATAAACACAATGTCAATACAACCAACGGTATTTCAGATGGATTTCTTTGAGATTTGTGATTAAAAACTGCATTCACATTCTAGTCATTGCTAGCTTGATAAGATGCACTGTAGCCATATTATACTTTGTATTACAGTGCATGGCAACGTGAATATGAATTAACTGTTCAATTACTAACACCATTGTAAAATATGTTGGAGAAAAGTCAAAAGCAGTTGTAAATATAATTGTTTTTATATTTCATGTTCACACTCCCTGAGAGGTAAAAGAAAACAGCAAGAGGTGTTGCATTTGCTGGGTCTTCAAACAGGATACTAACTCCTAAATTATGAATGACTGTAAGTGTTCAATAATTTCAATGTCTATCCCACATAGCTGCAGCAATATTGGGACACATAAAAAAGGAATCATCTGAAAAATATGTCTTGCAATAAATGTAAACGGGCTTAGTTCTAGATTTTAACCGTGACAACTGGTGCAGTTGCACATAAATGAAAACACTGCTTGGCAGCAAAACTCTTAACTTTCAAGGTGATACTTGATTCTTTGTATGAGCGGAAACCGTTGCCAAGGGAACAGAAATACTTGACTGTTGATAAAGAATGTCAAGCAATCAAGAGGGAGCTGCAGGCACTGAAACATGCTCTGATAGGCCAGCACCTCCACCTCCTCTCCAGAATGAATGTTGGAAACATGACAATCTATCACACATACCTAGGATGCCCTGTCACACCCATTCTATTCCGCGTCATACTCCTGCCATCCAAAGGTCGCTATTAAAACACGACAAAATAGTTGTTCGAAGGTCATCTGCAAAGCGGTGCCAGTTTAAACGCAGACAGCTAATAAATGTCAGCGAGTCATTGTCAAGGCGGATTCAACTACATTGTCAGTAAAATACAAATAAATCCTTATCATTGCTGGGTTACTCCTAACAACCTAACATCTCACATATGTGTCATGTCTGAGTTAATGCAACACAGGCACCACTGTGTTTTTCAATAAACAAGTAGGCCTACAGTATATTTCATTGAGCTGTTAAATGCTTTGTGTTTACATGAACACAGCCTGCATCATTCATTTCTTTCAAATACATTTTCAGAGGTTTTTAATATAATCTCCAGTTGCTGGAGCTCTCTCTCTCTAAACTTGTAGATTGTAGATTGTGGAGGTGTATTTCAGTGAAGAACACATCCCCCCACACCCCACCCTTTTGGGGGAAGTTGTATCTGTACTTAGAAGCTTTGTTTCTTTATGGAAGTGTATTGCATTTAGGTAATGAGTTGTAGATGAGCTGGAGAGATGTTCACAATCAAACAATGACTTCATAAAAACATATACAGTAGTCTTTAGATAGTGCTGGAAAAAAAAACGAAATTACAGGAGGCCTGTGTGAATGTTACATAAATAAAAGAGTAAATAGTGAGTGGTGCAATCTTTCTGATGCATTTCACAGAGATTACAAATGGATAAACGCTGCTGTTTCACTCATCGCGGCACTGCACTTTGTTCTGAGTATTTTCAAGCATTATAATAAGGTATGACAATTGATAGAAGCGCACAGCATTCTGAAAGTGTGCTTTGTACTCATGGCCCTAACATGGTCGCGTCTCCCAGAAGCGACCAATGGAAGAGGTGCAGATGGAACAAGTACAGTCAATTAACAGAAAGTCATTACAGAATATTCCTTCTGTTCATAGTTACCCTTAGATACATAGTTTATTTTAATATATATTGCATTAATAGTCTAAGAAAGCAGCATATTTTATATGTACTGTGTCATATGTGTACTGTTGCACAGTACATAGGACCAATAGCTCTGAGCAGTACTTCTGTGGGGCAGTGGCACAAGACTATTTACATTATTATATATATTATTACATTATCCTGTACACATAGTGCGGCTCTTTACTCCAGTTCACAAAGACTAGCATTGTAGAATGTTCTTTCTGCATCATCACTTTAACATTTTTATTATTAATAATAGTTCATCATGTAATTGGGTGCACCAGTTGTTACATGAAAAACATTAGTGCTATGCACATTAATTAGTATGTTTCTGTGTGCTGGTGTGTATGCTATTACAATGCTGGCCTATCTCCAAATAACTATAGTGTTTACATACTGTTTGTCATTATTTACTTTTGGTAGCACAGCATGTTGTTACATTCTTGTAGCCTACAGAGTCGCCGTCTGTGTGGCAGTGTGGGATGTGTGTGGGTGTGGTTGTGTAAGTGAGGTAACGTTAGCTATAGGCTTACACCCAGTAACATGTACATAGGTCCAACTCCTCTGTTGTAATGTGATTAACTTTAACACCAAACAAACAAGTGGCAGCATAAAGTATTATTAAGTAATTCCACCTACTGTATATATAACTGATTATTAGAAACAGATGTTCTCTAAACATTAAGACAATAATGATTGTATGTATGAAGATAATACTAAATACTAAATAATAAATAATACATAGGTTTTCTCAGGAGGGTGGTGGGCATCTCCCTTAGAGATAGGGTGAGAAGCTCAGCTATCCGTGAGGAACTCGGAGTAGAGCCGCTGCTCCTTTGTGTCAAAAGAAGCCAGTTGAGGTGGTACGGGCATCTGGTAAGTTAGGTGTTCCAGGCATGTCCAGTTGGGAAGAGGCCTCGAGGAAGACCCAGGACTAGGTGGAGAGATTATATCTCCATATTGGCCTGGGAATGCCTCGGGATCCCCCAGTCAGAGCTGGATCATTAATTTAACTCTCCAGTCAGTGCCATGTGACCAGTGACACTGGCTTCAATCTGAAGTTGGTCCCCGGGCACTGCACACAGAGTGGCTGGTCACTGCTCCCTTAGGTTAAATTCAGACAATGAAAGTTCCTTTCTTTCCTTTCTAGGCATTTTCCCTTCTAAAAGTTTGACAAGTCGTGTAACATTGGACCGCGTTCTATGAAGGGGCCTACTGTATTGGAGCTTTTTTTTTTTATGGGGAGATATGGCATGTGTTGTTGAACAGTGATTATGTAGTCATGTTGACCAGTGTGGATTACTGCTATCCATGGCGTCATAAACACTGCAGTAGGCCTATCCCATTGTATCATCGTATTTTAGTGTTAAAGCATTAACACAAATTACATGAAATAACTTTGTAACTAAATGAGATGAGACCTTTTGCCCACAGTTTGGTCTTCCCCACCTAAAACATCTCTCCTGTGCTCAGCTCATAATGATATATTAATGCAACAACCATGTCTGCATCAGCTCTAAATAAAGTAATAAGTGTTCATCAGTGCATGATTATTAGCATGCTCTCAATGGGCCAGTCACTTCTTTTTATGTGCCCAGTACAACAACAGCTTTCAGATTGATTATAATGGATTCTACTGTATACCGCATAAACCAACAAGTTATAATTTGACATAATTTACTAGACCTGATGTTATTCCATTAAACCTGCAAATACTGTCTGAATCACAATGTAAATGAATCACACAATTGGTAATTTAGGTTTTTGAGAAAGATAAACATTATGAGACCAGAATGATTAAGATAATTCATAACTGACCTGCCTCGCAAATTGCCTGGTGGCAACTGCTTTTAATTACTATCTCGGAAACTGCCCAATGCACAAGGTACTCCAATATGCCAGATTACATCTCTGTGTCTGTCTGAGCAATTGAGTAGGCTAATTGATTAAATAGTCAGCTGAATCACATCAAACATTATACTGTTCACACTGCCATACATTACCATGTGAATTGCTAAACAATTTGCTGTAGAAAAATAATACTAATCAAAACACCTTTATTCCTTCATAGTTATGTGTGACCATTTACTTGATTATATTCAGTCTTTATACATCTAATCGAAGATCCACTGTTTATACATATTATTTTATACAAATAAAGCTGTAGTATATTAAGGTTTCTTGCCTTGAGAAAAAAATAAAGAAATGTCTATTAACAAAGGCCATATGTTGACGCACACAAAATACAGATGTTTCACCCGTGTTGTATTTCATTAGTTAGCTTCTGCACATTCTCAACATATTTATTGTGCTTTAAATACATATATTTGAACTTTGCGGTAAAATGCATATTATTTTTGTCTTGTTTCTATACTAATGAGGCATCCCTGTTGTATATTTCACCAGCCTCTCCAGCTGTGAGATGTAGCTGTTAATGCAGCTTATATGTTCTCTCAGTAAATGTGGTAGCATTGCCTGTAGATACAAAGACCAGTGCCGTTAAAATATAATACATTTGAGCTGGGTGTTATGCTGCCTATTAGCTAAGGAACAGACCTATACATGTGGCTGAAACTAGAGTTTAAAAAAGATGTCTTTCTTCCCCTCTTATAACAACATGCACTTTCATGCACAGTTGTGGTTCAAACATAAACAGAGAGCTGGGGTCGGATGTTTTTAGGGTGTTAGAATACGATATGCAGGATTATTTGTTCCCCTCTACAATATGTCTGGAAAATCTCCATTCAAAGTAATCTGTCATGGAAGCAGTGCCAACAGATCAGTCAGTCAAATCATTATGAAGCGACTGGACCACATTCATTTATTCAGAACGACGCTTGACAATGATGTTCAAAAAACAAACAAAAGTGCTAGCTGACAGTTGTACCTTCAACCAATCAAAACAAGAGCCACGTGGGGATGATGTTCCAAACACAGGCCCTTAATTGCTATTGTACACAGACTGGACAGTGGTTCTCTGTGTTTGGGTCTTTTGATTTGACGTTAGCAAATCGTAGAGGCAGGGCTCTACGACATATAAGGTACATTTAAGAACTGTACTATGCAAATCATTAAAGTTGACCACAATGGCACAAGCATATCTTAAAAAAATCAAAAATAAATAATAATCAAAAATAAATAAACATAACAGCAGAAACACCGTCTCGCCTGCTTTGTAGATTTTACGATGGAGGTTGGCTGCAACCTTTTATGGTGGCGGCTCACACTGATTCAACACGCTGAAGCAGGGTCCTGGTACAAGACATCCAGCAACGAACCAATTGGCACACAGTGACACAGAGAATGTAAGTCAGACGGGTATAAAATGCAGACAACAAGAGTTTCTGTCGTTACAATAGCAACATGCAAATGAGTTGTGGACTGCATGGTTCAGTGGACTCGCTCTGGTGGAATGTACCGACGCTCCCCTGGGCAAGACTAGCCCTTATGAGGCAGGGTTGGCTTGTGTCTTCTGCGTCATAGCCCTTAGGTCTACCTCAGTCTCACACAAACACACACACATACGCACGCACATGCATGCACGGACGCACGCACACATACAGCAGATATATTCCACATCGCCTCCAGTGTACCTCCAGTGAAACCATTAGTTAGACTTTCTAAAGTGTGAGCTCTCTTTTATAGGAAGTAAACATTGTTTGTGCCTGCGATACACCATTAACGCTGAAGGTTCTTCTCAATAACAACAAACAGAATTCATTACCGCACCATGAAGTTCAACTTGAGGCAGTTTTTGACAGTGTTATGGCGGAATTAAGCTATGAATTCAAACAGATTTCGACACAGTTTTGTCGTCGCCTACAAATGTCCAGGGTCAGGACGGAATATGAACGTTGTGAATGACGAATGAGCGTCTTTAGCCCTTTAAGTGTGACAACATAAATGAATAGTGAGGTGGCATCTGGTATGCCCCATGACACCCCGACAAAAAGTCTAGCATGTCAGAATATTTTGTATTTTCCTGCCCGGTTTGACAACTCTTACTTATAATTCTTTAGTAGTGTCCCCACCAGCATCACACACACACAGACACACGCACACACACACACACACACACACACGCACGCACACATCTTCTATACCCATTGATAATCTTCCCCGATGACCTCTGTACTCTTGCAAGGTCGTGGAAGTCAGAATAATATACGATCTCCCGACCAAGACAGCCTTAGAATGTATGGCATGATTTGACATGGTGGCCATAATGAAAGACAAATACATTGTGTAGTATTATCCCAGCATTCTCAAAACACAGGCCACATAAAACATTGAGGTGGAGTAAACCATGCTGGAGACAAATATAACAATTGTAACTCTATCAAAACACCTCTCTGATCAATTCCATAGGGTGTGCCCTCAAAAGCTCCACCTCCAAATATGGACACGCATTGCCAAAGCTAGGATAGTGTTGTGCGGTGTGGTCTGCACAACTTTGTGTTCCTATTTACAGACACAGGACTGTGTAGAAACTAAGGATGTGCAGAGAGCCCGCTATTTGTATTTGTTATTTGTTGTGTCACCAAATTATTTGTATTCATATTTGTAATTAGCGCAACAATCCTGGACAATGGGGAAAAGGTTTGGGCGTGTCGTGCCAAATGTGTACACCCGAAACACGCTTGCAAACAGCTTTCAGCTCGTCTACAGCTGTATCGCACCATATATAGGCTATGTCTACACTACAGCTGTTCTTATATGGATGTAATAGGCTATATAATGTGCAAATACATAGTTACATACATACATACATACATACATATTTGTCCGTGGTAAAAGGTAAGTCTTTGTGAAACTTTCCTTTCTGGTAACTTAATAAATGTTTACAGAGTAAGCATTAAGGCAGAGTATTGCAAGGTATTTTCTAGCAAAATTATACTGAACACTTGTTTTCAGGTATGATTATCATCTAGGGCAATATTATTTTCAATTTAATGTAAATGTGTTTTTTTCAATTAGATGATTACTGCTAGGGCTACGTTCAAAATAAAAGGGAAGTTTGCCAAAATAAAATTCATAAAACAAATGAATGTTCTCTATATTAACCTTTCATTAACGTCAATCAATAATTGAAATGAAGTCCTAACTTAATCTGATCGTCTGCGCAATATAAACAATCACAAAAATAGAAAGATTTAACGTGCCAATGCAGTTTATTGCTTTGGATGGCATTTCAAAGAACAATGTTTAAGCGTGAAGTAATCAAAAAGTTATGGAAATCAATCAGATTATTGTACTAAATTGAGATAATCCAAAACTGACGTGACTGATTTTAGTCTGGTAACTAGTAACTGTAACAGACTACATACAAAAGGTAACCTTATAACCTACCTATAATGATTTATGAATCTCTATATCTTCATACATTGTATTCCATCTACATAATATAATGTGTACTTATATTGGACATGCTGCTAACAGTTAAAGGTTCCATGTTGATATATTTGCATGCTGAGTACCTGTAATGTCAGGAGTTTCACCCAGGGACAGACTCTTCCTCCCCATTGTACCTCACCAGTGCACTAAAAACCAGCCTGCAGACGTCCATACATTCAACACAACCCAGCTACACACCAGACCACAACACATCAATCACTCTCATTCTGTTCACTTGTAAACTGTACAGTATGTCTGTGTGTGGGGGGATTAGGTTGTTGGTTGTTGTTTTGTCATGATACAAAATGACATCACTGTTTTATTTCCATTAAGGTGTTGTTTTTGTCTGATCGCTTCTCCGTGCACGTTTATTGTTTCTTCATGACTCCATCCGCACCTGTACTCAAGCCATGTCATCCCATTACAATACCTCATGCCATCTAACACATCATTAGGATAATATATTGCAGCTAAATATATCCATAATGTTAAATAATCAGTGATAACAATGCTTAATAAACCACTTTTGTGTACAGTATTGTTATGCCCGTCTAGGGGGAATAAGCTCCAGCACAACATAATAAATTGGCCTCCATTCACAGCTCCAAAAAACAGATATTGAAATAAATGCCAAATAATGTTTTTTTTTAATGGGCCACCAAACAATATAACAAGGAAGCAACGATAAATGGGTTCAGAGTGGACTTTTAGCCTGAAATAACAACAAAAATAATAGTAGATAAAACTATCAAAACAAAAAACAAAGAACCTAACCTAACCTAACTAAGTAACTAACTAACCAAAAAACAGGAGAAAACAATAACACAGCAGTCCACTCATACGGCTAACGTTGTAGTGGTATAAAGACACTAACAAGCTGTCGGGGGGAGAGGTGAGAATGGAGACAAGCCTAAGAAGCAGGTTGACAGCCCTTTTACGCTAGGCCCCGCCCTCTATCCGATTACAGACCCATGTATGCAATGTTGTCCTACAGAAGCACATGCACACACAAGTCACCTATACACAATTAAAATGATTTACCAATACTACAGCCAAGGATCATAACAGCATATTACCAAAGTGTCTGGATACACACATTAATGGGTTTGGCTATTTAAAGGTATAGTCAGCTATTGCAAGATAATTGTAAGATAATACACATTTTGTCAAATTCACCAAACATCTCGCATTTCACTAGCTTACCGTTCTCTGTTTGTGCTGAAAAAATAATCTCATACTTCTACACAGCCCTGACTCCATAAATAGGAACATAAACAAAGTGGCGAACACCGCTCACCACAACAAAGCTGTATTACCACACTTTGCTTCACAATGCGTTTCCGTGTTTGAGGCAGCGATGCCTATAGAGAGCATGGAACAAATATGTATGGTAGTTAACGGCAAGAATACAATAATTTTTAGATCCTTTTTGCTTTGTGACACGAAGCAAACATATGATTTTTGATTATTTTAAAGTATGTGAAGTATAAGACTGTGAAAATATGTAATTAGTAAGACAGTAAGACAGTAAGACTACAAACCCTGTGTAAGTGTCATGATGTTTTCACGTGTTTTGGAGACGTGTGTTGTGTGAGACAAAGGCTGTAGTTCACTTAGCGATTAGACACAAAACTAAAGATTAGTTTCACAACAAACTGCAACGTTCTTGACTTGAACAATTAGCTTTTATATAGACACACATCATATGTGTACTTCGTGTCACAAAGCAAACAAAGCAAACTAAAAATGATTTTATTCTTACCGTTGACTACCATACGCATTTTATCCAAACTAAGGTCCCATAACGCGGAAGTGACTTTAGCTCTCTATTGTTTTCATTTGAGCTAGAAGTTAGCAAGCATTCTGGATAAAAACTTACCCTGCCTTTAAACTACATGTTTTACTAACAGATGCATAATGTCAAGCATACAGACATTAATCCTCTGTAGACAGACATTTGCAGTAGATTGGATCGTACCCATGTGCTCACTCACTTTCAATGTGGTATTGTTATAGGATGCCAAGGAGGTCACATGTGTGACCTGCTAGACCTGTATATTGTCCTGCTGGTGGTCAGTTTCCAGGCCCCAACCAGAGCACTTCAATATGCCACCTCGGCTGTTGCTAGGGCACAAGGGTTTCTCAGTCCAGTCTCCACTGCTCTCTGTTCTGGGGCCACAATGGTGTAATGAGCAGTTATGGGAGCAGACTCATTACCAATCCTATCTTATGGAAGCCGACTAGTGACCTCTCTATAACACCCACTCTGAAGTTCTATAAGACAAATATGTATATTTTATATTTATCTTCTATGTGTCTGTCTTCAAAAAATAAAACGTCCTGCTCTTAATAACTAAGCACTTAATTATTTAGTCGGTTAGCATTTATTGTTCAAGATTGATGGATATATTGGTAATGTATGTTAGCCTTGACGACATGCTGCCGTCATTAATTTAACAGACTGTTGTTTGCTCACGATTACTGGTTTATAACCTATTCAGCTACTGACAAATGTACTTATTGAAGTCACTTTGGATAAAAGTGTCTATGAAATGATCTGAATGTGAATGCTAATGTAAATGTATAACTTAGGGACAACAACACAACCACAAAACAGTAGGCCACATAAGCTCAGCCTGCCAAGTGCTGAAAGGGCATACAAATCACCTGTCCTCACTAGCAACACTCACCATGTAGTTACAAATTGCCTCTGAACGCACAATAACAGCACAAGACACGTTAGAGGTGAGTTCATGGATTGCTTTTCTATCTATGATCAACCATATGATCACCCAAGCCTATGATTACCATGCACAATGCCAAGTGGAGTGGTGCACTGCGAAATCAAACTAACATATCTGGCTTTGGTAAATGCCTCCATGCCTGCTCGCCTGAATGTGAAGTGCCAATTATAATGTTGGGTGGTAAAGGAATAATGCTCTGTTTGTTTTTCATGGTTAGGGCTAGACCCCTTAATACCAGGGAAGGGAACGAGGTGTGCCCTTGTGCTCAAAGCAAGGTCCATAAAGACCTTGACTGGTCTGCACAGGCCTGAACTGATGCCCATCCAACACAGTGAAGATGCAATGCCATCAGTGAGTCAGGACATATCGCCCAAGATCAGTGCCTGGACCTCACTGATGCTCTTGTTTCTAGATTGGAGAAATTCCCGGTAGCCATGTTCCAGGCAGAGGAGGAACCATATAAATGCCCATATGATATGTGTATGATGACCACAAAAACGTATACTTTCATATACATAAACACAAGAAGTAAGTGATCTAAGACTTCTCCTATAAAGATTTATTTCTCACAAATGTGTTAAGCTGTGTTAGTGAGCACTTTTTGCCAAGATAATCCATCCACTTGACAGGTGTAGCATATGTACATGCTGATTAAACACAGTGATTATAGGTGTGCTTTGGACTGGTCACAATAGCCTATGCTCTAAAATGTGCAGTTTTATGTTGACATTCCTTTTGGATTCCTGCAGTCATTTACATTTACAGTTACAGGATTTAGCAGACACTTTTATTTAAAGTGATTTACAATCAATACATGTGTCAATAGTATTGAACAAGTCATATACAGTTGTCGTGCAAACATAATTCTGTTAGGATAATGACAGCAGCATGTAATGTGGACTAACTTGCAGTAGTTATACATTTTACAACATACACAATCTACCACACAATTGAAACATAAACAGTGTTAACATTAATCTAAGATCTTAACAAGGACAGGAGAAAATAAAAGTCTTTCGTTTTTTAGTCACACTCCCTCAAAACTTGTGACATACTGTGGCATTTGTTGTGTGATAAAACTGCCAAATTAAAAAGGTTTGTGCTTATATTTTTTAAGTTGGTTTTGTGTGGAATAAAAGGGCCTATATATCGTAGGTAACCAAACATCTGATTTTAAATCAGTGAGAATAAAGGTCAGTCTCAGTGCGGTGTAGAAGTAACAATATTGCCGTGATTGTTTTGGACATCAATGATATTGGTCGAGGCTCCGGCCTCAAAAGCGTAATCTATGGTTGGTGCTGCAAGAACACTGGCGATTGAATATTGAATAATGGGCGCCTGGGGAAATTAATAGGGTACCACATCAGAGGGGCCCGTCACAACTGTGGTTTGGACAACGGCGGAACAGGAACAGCGGACATGGAGCTGGCCCAGTGTTATCTTTTGAAGTTGTTCAACTGCCCAACAGTTTGCTCCAGCTCTCCCTACCTCTCCCTGCCGCTCCCTGTGTACTCACTTGAGGCGTCTTGTGAAGAACAACAACAGCTGTTTGACCTGAAGCATCCCAACCAAACCGGGGGAGCTAGGTATGGCCTGTCAATGTAGCACCCTGAGAGGGTTGCTTTAGTCAGCCATTGAAGACTTTGAACCCAACTCTCCACTCTAAACGGGCAAATGTAAAACCTGAGCAGCTGTTCAAACTTCTTTTCTGCTTACCTTGTCAGATCTGAGATAACAGCAAACGCATGCCCTCGGAGAAACTAGAGATTTGAAAAGCAATTATTTTACATACAAGAGGGGTGTTTCTTTTGATGTTGTCAGGCTTTGATGGGTCCTGAAGAGGTAAACGTGTCAAGGATGACTTAGTTGAAATGTCTGCAAAATGCTGGAAGAGTTCCATATTGGACAGCTGTATACAATAATTGCTGCATCATCCAAATAAATATAGCCTTCCAAAAAAACATTGGAATGCTGTATTGCAGCCTACATGTAATGTAATGTAATAAAATACACCAGTATGTAATTTGTGATGCCATTACTGTATGTAAATTGTAATGAATTCTTGTCATTAGTTATAATAGCACAGTGACATTATATATTCATCAAATCTGTCAACATTTTCTTAAATCTAAACTACTCAGCAGTTAACTAAACTAAAAATCTATATGGAAATTCTTAACACATTTGAGCTCATTTCACACTGTGCATCAAGACATATACTTGGTGACGTTTGCACATTATATCCCCCATCAGAGCTACAGTTTAGTACTGTACTGCACCACTGAGCATCAGTAATGCAGAGTTTGCCTTGGGGGTATAGAGCACCCTCCACCCTACAGTGTTTCACTGTGATTCAAGCTGTTCTGTCACTCACCTACTTGCCCTTGCAGGCAACGTACCAGGCCTGTGGCTCTAACCTTTGCTCAACTTGTGATTTAGCCTGCCTGTCTGTGCTGATAGTACACTCCATCAGAGTGAAGAGAAGATCAGGGCTGCTCTGTGGCAATGCCCTGCGCTTGGGTCGGACCCTTAGTCACTGACTGCGCTTGCCTAGTCTTGGCTAATGACGTCCCTTCACCCCGACCTTGGTAGCCTCTATTGCATGCACGCAGTGAACCCTAACATTGGCCTGTTCTGAGACAGAAAATGAGGGCACAGACTGAGCCTTAAAACTCACCATTCATCTAGGCTTACAGGTGCTTTAATTGACCTGACTCAGATTTATTATGAGACAGGCTTTCGATGGACACATAATTAATTATTAAATATGTCATTTCATATGTAGATTTCATATGAATTATTTCTGCCTCACAGTGGACAGTTATTCTGTTAATGATTTTTATTAATTACACAGTTCAAATATTTTACAAGTTGTAATTCCGCCTCAGATATAGCCTGAGAATCCAAGAAATGTTATCAGCAATTAATAAGCTATGATTCATTTTGGACAATAAATTAAAATGGAATATGTCATTATACTGGATTATAGCTTCAAATGTTCTATTATATGAATAATTAAATCTGATTGCTCTTTTATAGTCAAAACATGGCATGCAGTCTTTATACCACCCCCACAGTTTTCATGTAAAACATCAAAGATAAATATGCATCCAGTCCATATGGCATTGTCAATTATGTGTGGATTTGCTGCTTTGTACATTGTTTGTGCACAACAGATAAAACCCAAGCCTATGATCGCCAAGCGTGCAAATGTGTGATTCAGTTTGTTTGATGAAAGGTCCTTTTACAACTATACGGCCACTCTCATGGTGTAGTGACGCGTTCAGAACAGACCCTGGGCGTGTAAGCATGCTGACAGATGCTCAATACGGCCACAGTGTTTTGTGCGATAATATTTGCCAGGATGGGGCTCGGTTTGCCAATGGCAAAGAGAGCGCTTGTGAAGCAAGAATTGCCGCTTATAGGATAGACAGCTAGAGCAGTATGGTGACCGCCACTTCCTCTTCTGTGATTTAAAATTGAGTTTCTCGTTGGAAACAAAAAATAAACACAAAAAAGAACAGCCCTTGGTGTCTTGCCCCCAGTACAAGCGTTACTCCACCTTACTGCAATGTCAATCAAGGGGGTGTCAACTTCTCACCATTTTACCAGCGCCTTGCAGGTACACACACCCCTCTTGTTTTCAGCAGCAGGCTGGACCGAGCCTTTCGGCTGTAAAGCGAGATGCTGCAATCAGTCTTACTCATCTTGTGATGACGGAGAGGCTCCAATAGCACCACAGAAAAGGACAGTGTTTCTGCACAGTGCTGCAGATAAGATTTGTGGCACAAAGCCTGTGTTTGTAATCAGGCTCTGTTGCTTTTGGAGTAACAAATTGTCTCCCTTGTCATGGCCTCTCCATCCCTGCTGTTCCCATCAAAATTCTTTTGAGTTCTCTGTTGCCATGGTACCTTGAAAAAGCATTGCGTTGAGATTTTTCTGAGATTCAGATTTCTCAGTATATGCTTACGTTGCAGATAAGTGCACTTTGGCTCAATCTATAAGGCCAAATTAGAACTGAATGGGGAAAAACAGTATATTTTTTGGATGCACAGTAGGAAGGGAAGTCAAGGCATCAATACAAATAATGATATTCCTCCTTCATACATGCTGTACACTGTCTGCTACAGACAACAGACAGCAAGGATAAACACATTGTACAGAAGTATAGAAGTGACAGGTTGAACTCACTTAGTAGTACAACTTAAAGGTGCACTTTAAGTTGTACTACTAGTACAACTAGTCAGCTATTTTAAGCTAATACTAAGCTAATACACTTTTTGTCAAATTCAGCGAATATGTAATAAACTGTACATTCTGTGTATGCTCTGAAAACATAATCTGGTGTTTCCACACAGCCCTGCAGGGTCTGTAAATAGGATCACAAACAATGTGGTGCAGACTGCATCCCCCAACAAACTAGCCCTGGAGATGTGTTTCCAATACGGTATGTGGAGCCGAGCTTCTGAGGGAGCACCCTATGGCATCAAATCAGATCAAATATCAGCAGGCTTTCTCCAGAATGGCTGACTATACCTTTAAGTAGTAACAATGTATGTCCCTTTGTAGAATGTAAGTGACATTCTCCAAATTTTTCAACAATATTTGTGTTCAAATGTATCACTCTCGATTACTCATCTATCAATGTGTAAAAATCTACAAACCAGTTATCATCCTTGTTTATTTGAATCCTGCACACTATCCAAGTGGAGCTGGTTATATCTACAGTATGTAACCTGCCTAAGCATGTTCATTAATAAGTATTAGTAATAGTTCTCTAAACATGTATTTATAGCTATATATAAATTAGCTATATACTGTATATACAGTATACAGTATTATATATTAGCTATTTATATTATGTAGTATAGTATATGTAGATGATGTAGTATACAGATGACAAGAGGTCTAAATGTGCTAGGATTTTTTAGCTATACATTTTATGTCATTTCCTACAAATGCATAATAGGCATCCAACATCTATCAGTGCTCTGTGAATATACACTACTCTAGTTGATAGCCCCTGCCCCTATATAAGTCAATGTATATTTTATCAGACGCCCAAAATTATTCTGACCATTTAGAGCCTGATTGATCTGGCAAATTACCGTGTCCTGTCAATCACATCAATGTGTGCACACTGCTACAACAAGTTTGTCAATGGCGCTTAGCAATGGCTAACGGGCTCCAGAGATGGGGAACAGAGGAGGAAGGGAGCCTTGTGAGACTATAGAGCTCCAGTTTAACTTCGCCACGAGAATCTGGAACCATTCAACTGTTAATCGACCTTGTGGAGAACCGTCGGCCAATCAGAGGACAAGTTACATTTTTCCTAAGGTGACGACATCATTTTAATGTAGTCCGGCTGATTGCAAATCCCACCATTACACACTTTACAATGAGTTGCAAGCAGCTTTATCAGAAATGCAGTGTAACTTCATTAAAAACAGAAGTGACTGCACTGGCTTACACATATACACTACCGTTCAAAAGTTTGGGGTCACCCAGACAATTTCATGTTTTCTATGAAAACTCACATTCTTTCCTCAAAT
>JAODUE010055418.1:0-17361 GCA_027564755.1 Amblyopsis hoosieri | reverse complement strand
TTTTTTGTTCTTCTCTAAAAAATTTTTATTTCTCTGGCAACCCCCCCCCCACCCCCCCCCCCCCCCCCCCCCCCCCCCCCCACCACCACCACCACCATCTCTGGGGAACACACATAGCCAAGATCACGCAGGTCACACCGCATCCGGCGTCCTGTGACAAATGCTCGCAGGACGACGTGGAGCCACTGATTGCTACGTTCTGCAGGGTCAATCTGAGAACCTGCGGCATGTACATCTAAACTCTCTCTGAGGGAATCAATCCAGGAGAGAGGGGGGGAGCCATAATGAAAGCATCAGGGTGATTAGGACCTGTGGAGGCGATGCTCGCCCTGTCAAAAACAATTGTTAGAGCAGAGCAATTGGAATTCTACTCCAGCAGCCGGCTCGAGTATTTATTTGACCACATTGTCTGCTAAGCCTAACATGTTGTCTTTGTTCTTCACTGTTTCTTCTCTGCCTCCTACCAATTCAGTCAAAACTCTGAGCTGCTTTCCAGCGCTGGCTGAAATTAGCTTTGAATTTAACTTGTTGTTTGGTATTGGACCAGCGCATGAATTATTAATCAGAGAGGTGTTTCACATTGCAGACTGACCTGCAGGTATGCTGTATATCACAGCGTATATCTCACAGAATGGACCATATCATGCTTTTAGGTGACGTGCCACATCTGTTTTTCAAAAGGGAAGAGACCAAGAGACCAAGAGGTGCCAAGAACAGGCAGATCTCTGCCACTTGGGAGGGATTTGAAGATTGCAGGAGGCGAGTCTCCAAGGTCGATGGAGCGAATAATTATGCATGAACCCCTGACACTGTGAAAATGAGTTTGGATCACATAGATGCCTGGCCCGGGGGCAGTGTCAGTGTTATTAATACATTTCTCAATATGAATGTGTGGCAGCAGAATGGGGTTCCCATGGCGATACATTTTTGATGCCAGGCCAGTGGTTCATGACACTGCATGTCCCACCTGTGTCACCTGGAAGTGTTGATTTAAATAATTGAAAAATCACAGGAGTACGACGCACTCACAAATCAACAGAGTTTGGCTTAGAAATGTCGAGCTATTCTGGTCACTATTTTCAGGGAACCTTAAGGGTTGGCAGTGTTTTTGTCAGTGGATTCCTGTGTGAAGGGATATTTGACCTCACACCACTGCTTGTTTAGCCTAGGGGAGTGTGACATCTGTGCACAGTTTGACAGGTTGTGTTTTTGCTCAGTGAAGTTTGTTTCCCCATGTTATAATACATGTGCTGAAGCTCTCCGACACGGCGACAGGCTTAGCCGAGGGGCTAAACAAGTACTGTTGGCTGTGTTTGCACTTGAAGACTTTTTGGAGAAAATGCTTTCAATTAGCACACCGGTATATGTAGCTTTTTGATGTGATTTATACTTTGGCTGTTCCCTTGAAACTTTACCTTAACCTAAGCTCATTACAGTTCCCCACCTATCTCCTGTGTGTGTGTGTGTCTCTCACCTAGCTAAGCTCTACACGGGGCCATGTCACCACCAATTATACACTTTCCCTCTCTTGGTTTTCTCTAAATCGTCATCCTCCTTCCTTCCACTAACCATCTAGTGTTAGTTCAAAGACAGGAGCTGTTTGTAATAGAACATCCCAACTCTGCCTCAACTCTTGTAAGTCTACAGTTTAGCGCTTTACATTTAGTCATTCTGTGAAACGTGTGTGTGTGTGTGTGTGTGTGTGTGTGCGTTCAGTCATTTTGCTGGATATTAGAAGGAAAAGGGAGCGCGTGATGGAATGAAGCTGGTGTGAATTCACACCAGGCGAAGTGGAAAGGACTCAGCTAGGATTATAATAACCTTAGTATCAGCGCAAAGATCTCCCCTAGCGTATATTCTCACAGAAGAACAATATCCTGAGCCGCCACAGTGCACAATTAGCCGTGTTGTTATTCCCAGTATAGACATTAGTCACACACACACAGCAAGCAACCTGCCACCGCCTCAGGGAGTCGTACTGCGTATGCATGTGTTTACCCCCATTTACTGGACCAGCAGAAGACCAGATTTATGACTGGGGATTCTGTCACTTACACCTACAAGATGGCCGCCCAGGGAATGCTCTGCCGCAGGTGCTGTAGACGTGAAGATATCCCAGAATGGACAGGAACTGAATAATTAAACAGATGGAGGAGATGACACCCGGCACCTTCAGATTGAAGGTCGGCAGATGTGTCTGTCGGTAATAAAGAGACCACTTTACGTGTTAGAAATGCAACGCAGGAGTGGTTTGGAGGTAGCCATCACCGTGGTGATGTACAGTACAGGGAGAGAAGTACCACAGACATGAGATTGTAGCTAAAATTGTAACGCTGGATAGTTTATCTGTTATTTTAAGAGCTCTTATACTCTGTAGGCTATGTCTTAGGTCCCCATAAAAGCTGCGCGGTCAAGTGAATTGAGGTATTTTTAAAACATCTAGCCAGCCTACAATATCCTGGCTCTACCCGACAATTTCTCTAAACTCTATTCCTTTTAACTGAGATTACAGTCTGAAAACATTCGCACAGCCACCCTGCTGGCGGCCCAGTCATCATGGGTTAGTGAGATGATGTTGGAGTCCAGCGTGTTTCGAAATGGTGGTAGAGCTAGATGAGGCGATCAGAACAGTTGTAGCAATACCGATCGGTTCAGCGCTGTCCAATTGTTTCAAAATGAACCAGAGGTCTACACCAAGTAGGAGGAAACGTACTATCTATACACATCTCCGGGTTTGATGGTCGGAGAAGAACAGGTCAAAGAGCAGAGCAGAAAGTGTCTGCATCTCGCACTTAAACATGACACACTTAATTCTCTCTCTTCCTCCAGGCCTCCTTTGATGTAACGGGAGAAGTCTAATGCTGGTAGACGTTTCGCGTTCCAAATGCAATTTGCCCTGCCCCTTTGAAGAACCAGGGAATGGGGGGTGATGTATGAGGGGGCGTGATCATCACGATGTGACCAGCCAAATTCATGGTTATTTAAAGTGATTGCTTTTTTTCCTCCAAGGCGCCAATTATGATTCTGACAGTTCCCAATGAGGCATCACAGTCACGGTACATAAAGGGTAATCACAGCAAAAATTGACCTGGACCTCATATTCCCTTCTGCGCTGATCATTTGTGACCAATATCAAATAATCCAGTTTAGAGTTCTGTCAATCCCCATGGTTGAGACATATTAAAATGGAAGCAGACACAGGGAAAATGAGATCCGGGCCACAATTGCCCGGAATTCCCATCATGTCTTTCTTAACCAAAGACCATCTGGTAAATAAATGAGCTGCTAAAATGTCTCTATGGGTGTGTGAAGAAGCTTGTATTCTTAATATATACTGCGGCCATCTCTGGGTAAGGACATGTTATACCTCTTTAGACATTTGTCCTAGTGGAAAAATCTATTAATATTTTATCCAGATGAAATACTTCAATACAGACTAATTGCATGTGTATTTGTGAGTTCACAGATTCCTGCTTTACTGGATTAGTAATTAATGAATGTGTGCATACTCTATATCTACAACATAATTAGCTAATTGTTAGGAAAGATGCCTGTTGATTTAATCAAATGTATTGCCCACATTTGTTTGATCTGATAAACTAATTTCGCCAGATATAAAAATGTCTCTAAGTTAACAGTTGAATAGAAAAAAATATAATAATAATGTCTATATATTCCACAATAAATGACATTAATTGAAAAATTGATTTAAAATAATAGTAGTAAACTGGAAGGCTGTTCACCTGTCTATACCTTGAATTACCAGGAACAATTAGTTCAGGGATCTGGCACATTTGGTGAGTTGGCTTCACTGTGTACAGCTAATGTAGCCTTTATATACCGGTGTATTTATAACCTCTTTAATGGACCAGTGCTTTATAAACCAGAGTGAATTGTGGCTCAGAAACACTTCGTTGATGCGGTGCATGGTTACATGCCCATGTTACATTCCGTGTTGCTAATGTGATAGGATAAACTGATGGACGAGCTAATTGCAAGAGGGTAATGGATGTCACTCAACAACAGGTGGATGAGGGGAGACAGGTATTCATGGCTGGGCTGGCTGTCTGGAATGATAATTACAGTGACAATGGTCCAACAGTACTCAAGTTAGCCTGGGGCTAAATAATGACAATAATGCAAATGATGCTGCAACATAATTATCACACTATGGCTGAAATGTATAGTTTGGATATCTAGAACCATTGGACTATGTTATTTACTTGACTAACCGCTTACTGTACAGTACATTGGAGGTACTGACCTATGTTATATGGTACATATATATTCTACATTTCACTTAGAGATAGGGGCAGTTATTTATTTATTTATTTATTTATTGCTATTTTTTTATTGTATTTACATGGTTGAATAGGTTGGGGAAGCAAAACAACTGCGTGGTGTGGTGTGTTTGGTCTGTTACAGTGGCCTATAGGATAACAGAAAGAAGATTTGTGGGTCTCAAGAGTGTAGCTGAAAGCAAACACACACACAGGGCCATGGGATGTGATAATGTGAAAAAATGTGTCTCTTTCTAGATGTGTGAAGTGCTAATCAGTGTGTGAATAGATCCCGTAGTGTTAGCTAACTGCTTGTACAGTAGGAGGCTGGTTTAAATTAAGATCCTGTATAACAAAAGATGCAGATTGGCATCAGTGATACCATTTTACTATATACTAATGATATATAGTCTTTATTACCGTATGTGCGAGCCACTGCTTGTGCACACAAACAGTTTGCTAAAGCTGAGCCGTGAGGACATGAACATCCCAGCCAGTGTGCGGCTCCTGTGAATTTCTGTCACGATATTTGAATGTATTTTTCACAACGCTTGCGCACGTGGAATGCAAACAACACTGCCATGCTTGCTGTGATCCCTGACACAGTGGTTGGGCGTTAAACCCCGCCCGTCCCCTCATGCACGGAGACGCGTGCATGCTGTGATCACAGTCACAGAGGCACACCCCAAAATGTAAACGCTGCCAGACCTCCCTAAAGCCCCCCCCCCACCCGCCCCGCCTGCACTGAAAACACTAGCTGCCTTAATAACAAGGAAGCCCTTACACACTGCAAGCCCATCACAAACACACTGGCAGCCATGTCTCTGTGTGTGCAATGCCTCTGTCATACCCGAGCTTACAGTGTCTTCTGTACAGCTTGGATAAAGACTCAAGGGCAAAAAGATTCATAAGATGGTGTCAAGGGAGAATTATTTTAAATAACAATGTTTCATTTCATTGTACATTTTTCCATTTAATACATTCCTATTACTGTATATGTGTGACATGATTAGAATGTATTAAATGGAAAATGTTTTACATAAAGTACGGTATATGTACAATCTACCGAAACCATCCACAGTTACACCAAATTTCACAAGTCGTATGCACTGACATGAATGCCATTTATATTGAAAAGGTGTGGAAATTGATCTTTTGAGTCCTATTGACTTGAAGTTTTCATGTTTCAACAGGAACCTTTTGGACAGAGACACATTCTCCAAATCCGATCCACGTAAGTACTATCATGTTTGATTACCCTTTATCATGCAAATGAAACAACCTGAAAGCGCCCAGTGATTTTTGGAGTGAAGACTGCAATGCAGCTCAGCTTTTCCCATGAGAATTATTTTACTCAGAATGTGGCGCATTGACGCTTCTCTGTGACTCGTTACTTTCACTTTCGCCGAGCTTAACTGTGATTCAGTTTACTCTGCTGTTTCCGAGTGTTCCTTCAATAACCGCATATCATTTGCACAGTAATGTGACAGCCCCTGCCTCCACGAGAGCTACAGAAAGTGCCTTAATGGGTATAAACCGCAGCCTTTGAATACAAATGGCTGCTTTTGGGAAGATGCACAGAATGCGTCTTGGGGTCTCCCTGGGGCAAAACTTTACAGGTATTTGCGAGGATGCTCCTTTTTAGGGTGAAGAAATGAAAAGATATTTTACATACTATGGCGGTTCAAACCTTTTCTTGTAAATATGCCTACTATATCACAGTACTTCTCTTAACGTTGTTATCTTATGCTGTGTTCACATGGAACACGGCAGACGGCAAACCGGATAGCATGTTAGTGGACGAGAGCAGGACGGCAAAATCAGTTGTGGCCGGCAAAGAAATGCTGACGCCGGCGACGGCAAACGGCATGCCATTGAAAGTTACAATATTGTAACTTTTTGCCGTCCTCTGCGACGGCATTTACAACAGGATGTTCGTAGCACTCCTAAACATCGACAACGAGAAGGTAATACTTTTGGTGCAACAATACTAGATACAATACAACAATAGTTACATAAAATATTTGCCGCTAAATAATTGTGTTGAATATATTTTTAGTAAATTATTTTTAAACAATGCAACCAACTGCTATGGGCTTTTATGTCGTGCCGTCCAGAAAGTTGTTTGCTGTCTACCGGTTTGTCGACTAGGGTACTGTCTGCCGTGTTCCATGTGAACGCAGCACTAGGTACCCCCTTATTTTATAACCCCAAATACTGTACCATCTTTACCAATTGTTTTTCAATAAGATATATTAGGACAACCTAAATAAAGGATTTTATTATAAAAAGGAATAATGAATGTCAACGGTTTTAAAAATGTATCAAATAATTTTAATATTTTCGGTGAAATTGCATTGTCGTCATTGTCTATAAGTCTATATATAAGTTTAATTGTATTCTTACAAAATATTCATATCCCATGTCGCACCTCCAGGTACCCCAATTTGAGAACCACCACTAAATCACACCGTCCCTATTTTGTATTATCGTGAAGATTACATGAACCGTTGGATCGGTCTTACGTTTTTACCCCCCGCTTGCCTGAGCTCATTTGAAGCCCTGAAATTAAAATAGGAATCTGAAGAATCCCACTGTTCCGAAATTGTATTTTCATTACGCAGTTGCTTCTGGAGCCTTCCCTCTAGCTCACCGGCTTGTTCCTCGCCCGTGGAGATTATACCTAGATTAGACATGGAGCAGCATCATTAGGCCTGACACCCCATTATGCTGTCAGGGGTGTGGCTCCCTAATTAATGAATGCCAGCGAAGAGAGAACAAAACAAACATCATTTGACAAGGTGGAGTGGCTGTGTGTGTGTGTGTGTGAGTGTGTGAGTGTGTGTGTGTGTGTGTGTGTGTGTGTGTGTGTGTGTGGAAAGGGGAGTAGGGTTGGTACAGAGCTGAAATGGTACTTTCAGACCCCTTCCCAAACCCTCTTCCCCCCATGTCAAGTCAGGTGAAGTTTATTTATATAACCCTTAATCACATTACATTCACAAAGTGCTTTTGCTAAGAGTAACATGGCATCGACTCTGCCGAGAAGGTGTTCAAATTCAAACATAAAAATATTTTCTTTTTCCTTAAATCCAATAAATTTTACTAAAATTGCCAAATTTCTAATGGAAATAAACAACACCTCCCTAACCTGCAAGAAAACACTTTCATTAAACGGGAAGAACCACAGGGGAGGGAATCCACTGAGACCCCCTTACCCCAAATAACGTCAATTTCTCTATCTGTATTGCTCCTTCTCTATCCTCAGTGGTTGTGCTGTACACCCAAGGAGTGGAGTCCAAACAGTGGAGAGAGGTAAGCAATCACCGCATTCCTTCCATCAGCTTCACTCGGTCAGCCTGTCAGTCTCCTAGAGTCTCCGTTGGCAACACTTCTCTTCTCCATCCTCCCCCACCCCTCCCTTCCCAATTCACTCACTGCTAGGTACGCGATCAATCCTCATTGATTGATCGCGTTGTGAATATTCATGCGCTGGTCGGTGCTGTGTTGGATGTGACTGATTGGCCACTGAAGTGACAGCAACACACACTGATGAATATTAGCCCCACAGCGACGCCCCCTCCGGCTGCTGAAGGCCATTTCCACGGCTGCTGGGTTCCGACTGAATAAAGGGACTCGAATGAAGTCGCGTGAGGAAAAGCCTGCAGCTGGTCAGATGGCCCTCCTGGACACATGGAAAGGACAGTGGATAATTGGGGAATTCATCTCTGACAATCCTCTTGGCCAATACAGCTCAGCTGTCATTTGAGAATATACTGTGTTAAAAATTTGTGTTAAAAAGATTTTACTCTGAGGCTACAAATCGGTAATTGTGTCCTTCCATCATTCTCAATATATTGGTGCCACATTAGTGTATGGGGATGTGATGGAATAAGAGATAAGTGGCTGATACTGGTAAAAACAGACCACGCGTGTGGTATTCCATTTTAAATCCTAGCAGTGGTTGTAGACATTAACCAGAGGAGATTGCACACTACAATACCAACTGTCTATCATCATAACTATAGCTGGGAAGCAGCCTGGCAGCTGAGATATGAACCTCTGCATGCTTTCGCTATCTGGCATCTCTCTCACTCTATCTCTTGTTCTCTCTCTCTCTCTCTCTCTCTCTCTCTCTCTCTCTCTCTCTCTCTCTCTCTCTCTATCGCTCTCCCTTGTCTCAGTCTCTCATTATCTATCTATCTATCTATCTATCTATCTATCATTCTCTCGGAGATATGGCAGTTGGCTTTGAGAGCAGCCCATTCAAGCTGTGCAGATGTGATAAAGCTACTGTAAGCACCTTGTTGGCCCCTCTGTCATCTAAGGTGCCAGTGTACCGTAGCCATGGCCAGTCAGCAACTGCCTGTGTAATCCCATTACCCTTCAGTGGGAAGGGGGGGGGGGACTCTCTCATCAACATCGTTCGACGTCGCCGCTCACATTTGCGGTCGCACACAAATAAATGTACGCTAAGCGCTAGGAACTACGGGCAGAGTGGGTAATCTGCGTAGGTGGACGCCATCGGTTCCGCTCCAGACCCCATCCCCCCCTTCCCTCTAACTTGTGAGGTCCCACAAGACACCGCGGCTGCAGCGCCTTATTCTGTCACAAGTCTTCACTGCCGCTGCTTCGTGACAAGTCGTTCCCCTTATTCACTCGGTACTCCGCCGTGCAGGGACCAACTCGACCTGGCCAATCCGCTATAAGGCTGTCGGGAGGCTGGAGATACCTGACCTTTCTGCACGGGAGTAGAATTCCTAGACATTAATCTTTATTCCAAGCTGAAGTCTCTCTGACATTCTGCCTCACAGTTCGTCCTAGTTTCAGGTTACTGGATGTCAGGGACATGCGCACAGCAGGTGCCCAGCTATTCCCTTGTGGGTTTTTGGCGGGAGGTCGACAGCTAATCCTAGTGCTTTACTGTGCTGACTTAACCGCCTCGCTGTGCAGATGCCAGAGTAAATAATACTGTACTGTAGTTCTTTTTTTGTTCATTGTTTTTTTTGTTCATTGTTGTTGTCAACTTTGGCCCGAGAACACAGTAAATACGCTTGTAGGGTTTCCAGCCCTCCCTTGAAATATGCACCCCTGTCTGTTCTGAGAGAGAGAGCTTTGTTATGTTTAGACACACCTTTGTGTTGACAACACATTATACTTTGGCAAGCCCACAAATTGTCATGCATTACCCAAAGACATTCCACCAGAATGCCTCATTCCTATCTATCTACGTCGATTTTAAGAGATGTAGCTTCTCTCTCAGTGACAATTGTGAAGTTTTAGCTCTGCTAGATATGATGCCACACTAATCACACTTTCATCTCCTCATTAAGTCTTAACTGCAATTATTAATTCACTGTGTCAGTTTATGCTACTGCTTTCTACTGGGGATCATTTATTTATGCAGCTCAAAGTCGGTCCTCTGAACATTAATTATTAATTTTGGACACCTGTGTGTGTGAGAGAGACAGATACCAAGAAAGAGAGCGAGTGTGTGTGTGTGTGTGTGTGTGTGTGTGTGTGTGTGTGTGTGTGTATATGTTTGTATGAGAGAGAGAGAGAGAAGAGAGAGAGAGAGACATACACAAAAGTGAAACAGTGCATGTGCTGATCTTTATAAAATAAAAATAAAAAGCACTCATCACATATCTTTTTACCAGGACCCTGCTCTGTAACCATGCCAATGTCCTTTTCCACGTCTGCACAAGCAGAATCGCATCACATGCCAGTTTCCCTGCTCCCCTGTGTACAAACAAATTGATGCTGGTTCCGAGGCAGAAGCAGTCTCCTCTCCTCCAACGTGTGTCCTGCTTCCACACACCCCCCCCCCCGACCCCCACCCCCCTCTCTCTTTATAGGGAACACAATATATACTGTAAGAGGATAACGATTGGTTGATTGATAGCCCCCCCACCAAACCCCCCTTCTGCTAAGCAGAAGAGCTGAGGTGGTGCGATTTTTGCCCTTTGTTAATCCAAGCCTGATCTAATCTTGTGGTGTCAGTAGAAAGACTGGTATTGTTATTGCCTAATAATATCATCGACAGAATGCTGGTATGATATTTAACCCCGTGATTTGGTATGAAGTATCGCCCCACACTGCATTTGCCCTCCTAGTCTGCCTCTCTGCTCCCCCTTATTCCTTGTCTCCCCCCTCATCCAGTTCGGGAGGACGGAGGTGATCGACAACACGCTAAACCCCGACTTTGTCAGGAAGTACATCCTGGACTACTTCTTTGAGGAGAAGCAGAACCTGCGCTTTGACGTGTGAGTTATTCCACTTGAAGCGTTCGTCTGAGGCTTCCGCGGTCCCACCTACAGACGACGACGTCCTCCTGCCTCTCCCACTACGTCTCACACCTTCTCCCTCACCTTCTCGTCTCTCTCCATCCTCCCCCGACTCCCTAATTCACCTCGGCCCGGTCCTTCCCACCTCCCTCACCACCCAGCCATCCTCTGAGAAATTATTCATCAGCGCTGTGTCTCAATTGTCATGTGTTGAGGAGAGATTGGGATAAGGGCGATGAATATTTCATGCAAAGTTTCATCCTCCATCTCCCTGCCTGCAAAGCAAAGCAAATGTCTGCAACTGAGTCGCGGGGAGCCCTCCGCACACTGTATAAGGACAGGGAAATTACAGTGGGTGAGTAGGAAGGGGTGTTCCATTTTAAGCAAGCGGGGACCTCCGGTGCGGAGAAATGAATATAACGCAGGAGTGCCAAACCCTGCGGTTCATCGAATGGTTGCTTGAAGCTGACTGCAAAAGGTCAATCCCCATGTTAAAATGTTCAGACTTTACAGCCTGGTTCAAAATTTGTTTTTGTCTCTATAGCTATTCTCCCCGTTCATGACAACTGTATGGGGGTGAATCTTTTAGTTAAAAGTATTAGCCATACATGATGTATCGCATTATAATAGATAGGCAGGATATGGGACGTTACAGGTGGAGGCAGGTACTGCAAAGATGCCAACACAGCACAGTGTTAATATGCGTTCTTGAGAAAAGGAGGGTTTGTCCATATCTATATACTGTCTATAGGTGACGTCACAGAGGGTTTGTCCATTTCTATATACATAAATACAAAAACACCTCTTCCTTCATTGCCATAGGGTGCTCCCTCAGAAGCTCCTCCTCACATATTGGAAACAGGTGGCCATGGCTAGGATATTGTTGTAAGGTGTAAGGTGCTTTGTAGTAACACTGGATACTTTTTTCAGATCGCACATAGAACAGGCAGTTCGCGGACCGCGAGTATACATTCGCTGAATTTAATAAAAAAATAAAACCTCTTATCTTACAATCGCAGACTATACCTTTAACTCTCTCCTGATCATCTGCTCCTCGAACAGAATAAAGGATTCTATACGCCATACATTTCATATGACACGAAGTCGCGAATCCTTGACAAAGGCCACGGTGCATTTTCAGAATGTTTTGCTGAAGGTCTCAGAGGATGTGCAGGACGTCTAATGAATTCATTTGGTTTACCATCATGACACAACGCAGGGACATAAGGCGAGGAAGTGTATCCCCCGCACAATTAGTGCACCTCATTTACATTTCTCTTTTATCATAGAGGAGGGAGCTGGGGCATGCTGGGGCTTAATTACATCTACAGCACGTATGACTGCGACACGCGCTATAACTTTCAATATGTTTCAATACCATCCTCTTGTGTATTGAGAAAATGCCGTACTTCATAAAGTATAGAACAATTCCCTTAATAAAGTATATTACACTATATCACTATATTGCTTTTATTTTTACAGGGATTACTTCCCTTGCTTCCTCGCTGACCTATAAGCATATGATTGACACAATAATGCTATGCCTCCGGGGCCTTCAGTCCTATAGACATTGCGTCACAGAAGAATAAATAAGGGTTCCAGACTGGTCTTCACATGTTTACCACCATGTTGAATACATGAATTGTACCATATTTCTTCTTCTTCTTTCAGGTATGATATTGATTCTAAGAGTCCAGATCTGACAAAGCATGTAAGTGAAGCCTCTTTATTTTGTGGATGCCCCGTCACAGTGCGAACCTCACCGTGTACTTTACCCTGAAATGAATTGGGTCAGTCTTCTTCAGCGCATGACCACCATTTTCCTTGGTTTTATGCAAACCAAAATGTGGGCTAAAATATATTATGTTAATGAAAGAGGGAATGAATAATGTTTCACAGATGCCCTAAATTGTCATGAATTTACATTGAATTTAGATTCAGTTTTCTTGTGATATTTTACATAGTTTTTTTGCGATCTCAACTTATTAGCAAGAAATAGCCTAAGGCCCCGATCACACTATTCTCAACTTTTCAGCGCAAGGCGCGGAGTCGCACTGTTACTCAATGTGACAGCTGGCCCAGGTAAGGCAGTTGTTCTCTTTGGCACAGGCAGCCCAACTCTGTGTGATCGGGGGTGTATCAAAGTGCTTTCGAAGATGCCGCGTGTTTTAGCGACGCGTAAGGGCCCGATCACACCGAGACGCTGCCTGGGCCAACAGTCACATTGACGAACAGCGCGACGCCTTGCGCTAAAATGTTGAGAATAAAAAATGCGAAACGCGCCGTCATAAAAAAGCGCAGTTGCGCCGTACCATAGGAAAATAATGGTTTTGCTAGCGAGGCGTTTCTAGTGACGCGTCTTGGTGTGATCGGGCCCTAACGGAGCATTTGAGATTTTATTTGTACACACATATGTACTGTGTATGAATCTCTTCCCCAGCAAGGCATAAGGCTATTTCAGCAGCCGTCAAGCCTTGTCTGAAGAGACGTGTGATGCGCTGATCACCATCCACTTGCTCCTCAGACACTGTTTTCCTGAATGCCAGCCCACACTCACTGGCCAGTGGACACAGACCACTTCAGTGACCTAACGTATTAATTTGTCATCATGGGAAACTAGTGTATCATTTTCCAGAGATAAGAAATAATGGATATCATTATTGCATGCAGGAAAACAAAGTTTTGGTATTTTGTTAATATTCTTTTTTTTTGTTTTTTTGTTAATAACAAATCATGAGAAAACAGAATCTAAATGCAAATGAATTGCATATGGAAGCTTAGGGCTTCATATTTTTTCATCTTCCAGAATACCATTTATCACCTTCCATTAGTTAGTACTTGTGTGTATAATTACGGATTTAAATAATTTTGTCTATAATCAGCGAAGTGTTTTTTGCATTTAATATTCCCCCAATGCCTTTTTTCAAATAGTACTGAAACTTATCAAAGCTTTTCAACAATTTATCCTGTATGCTCAGAAACTGTATAAACAATTGAGAAGACAGCATACAGGCATTGTAAGAAGATTTACATTTACACGTATTGACGTTTTGGCTGTACTTTTATGGGCAATGTACTTGGGTAGAATGGTAGAATTAATAGAGATTAATGTGCTGTACATTAGTCTAATCTTTTCAGAGTAAAAGCTCTGATAAATAAACCATTACTCATGCTAAACACACATATCGCGTAGAATATATTTGTAGCCTTTGGTTTGCAAAATACCAGGATATTCATCATATTTCTATCACTGTGGTGCTTTTATTGTTTTATTGTTGCATATTATATATATACTGTGTGTGTATGTATATATATATATATACATATTCATATTCACGTTTGTGTTTCCAACCTCCCAGCATTGAAAACGGTCGCTGTTCCCATACTGTCTCTCTGCTCTGTTCCCAGCTGTCTCTCTGCTCTGTCCCCAGCTGTCTCTCTGCTCTGTCCCCAGCTGCCTCTCTGCTCTGTCCCCAGCTGTCTCTCTGCTCTGTCCCCATGCTGTCTCTCTGCTCGTTCACACAGCGTTTCCCATGTTCTGCTCTTCTTTCTTGCACCTGTTTGATGACGGTCTGGTCTTTGAGTCTTGTGCCCTCTGTTCCATGATATGCTCTGTTGTGTCAATGCTGCTGCCTGGCCTCTCTCGTTTCCTCCTCCACCCTGGAAGCCACCCGACGTTAACGTACGTCTCACATGTAGATGGCCTTATTTATGACGGTACAACTCTTCCTGCAATGATTAACTCCTCACCGACTGTCCTTGTTGCTCCCCCGTGACCCACCCGAACGCCCCCCCCCACCACCCCCCCCCCCCCCCCTCCACCCCCGACCCCAACTGGGCCCTGCGGCTCACGCCGTCCCACCACCCCTGTTTATTTCACTTCCCCTCCCACACGGCAGGACTTCCTGGGACAGGTCCTCTGTACGCTGGGGGAGATCGTAGGGTCACCGGCCAGCCGACTGGAGAAACCTCTGGGGTGAGTAGAGCAAAACACTGCTCACACGACCATCTCGGTGTCAAACAGGCTCATAGAGAAATGTCTTGTTGTATGAAGTCAGCTGGAACCACTTGGCTCTATTTGGGCTGCGTTTGATTTGGAAAACACCAATGTGTAGTGTAACAGCACCATTGAGCATATGAGTGCACAAGCAATTAAAATCAAATGGCAAGCACTTGGTACATGGGGAGTGCAAAATGTGTCAGCAGAGGCTGTTACCATTAATATAGTCACAGGCCTTGTTCTCAGCAATGTGAGGTTCTTCAGGGCCAGTGTAGTCAAGCGGCCTACGGGGGTGTTCTTCCAACACCCTTCCAAGGGGTTAAGACTTCGAGCCGTGGTGCTGTCCTACCTGTAAAACTCCACGAGTAAGACGTGAAATGCTGTAGTTGCACTCTCGCTATCAGTCGCTATTGATAGAAGCACCTGCTAAATTATTTGGGAATGAATGTGCTACTGAGAAGTGTCTCATACTGTATGATAAAAAAAATATATATATATAAATAAAGTCCAACTCAAACAACTACACCGTTGGACCCAGGAATATGTTTACGCTTTGTGGCTCTAGATGTACTTTTTCAAAGAGAAAAATAATGGCACTCGAGGTTGCCAAATGCTTGAGTTCCTTCAACGCCGGTTATCAGATAATGAAAACATGACATGGCTTTTCCCCATCGGATTTTATGTGTTCCAGCAGAGAGAGCATGATAAATACGTCTGCCATCTATAACCATCTGTATACCCGCGTTCTGTGGCAAGACGAGACCCGTTTGCTCGGATGGCATTGCGTAATTGAACACGACCGGGGGCTTCCTCAAAGCAATTACTGTCATTAGGGAGGCAATCTGCCCTGAAGAGTGGATGGAAGTCAGAATAAGGCGCACGACTCTATCCATCCTGTCCCAACGCACATCAGGAGAAATGGTGTCCTGTTTCCACTGGCTACTGTTATGTGTTGAGCCTTGACTCTGGGTGTGTGCTGTACAGTATGTGGTTGCATCTAGTGCATGTCTATACGGTATTTGTGTTTGCTTATACTGTCTCTGTACAGCAGGGCTATTCAACTCCGGTCCTGGAGGTCCTGTTTTAGATCTCTCCCTGCTCCAACATGCCTGATTCAAGGTTGTTAGAAGCCTGATAACGACCCGTTCATTTGAGTCAGGATGCGGCCCTCCAGGACCGGAGTTGAATAACCCTGCTGTACAGTGTACATACCAGAAACACTATATCCACCTTATTCCTGAGCGACCTACTGTGTGTTTGCAGCCATGCTAATATTTACTGTTCTTCACTTCCGCTCGATGCTCAGAGAGAAACGACAAGCTCTGTGCCATGCATGGTTGGCTAATTAACAAATGCAAACTACTTGTTAAAAAATATATCGGCCAAACCCCCACCCCCCCACACACTGTTAAATCATTGTACTGTACCGCTGCTAATGTAGGCTAATAGTTGCAAACCGGAAACGACGAACAGGAACCGTTATTAATGCGCTATGAATCATGGAATCAGGAAAAAGGTGGATAGAAGAGATGCCACTTAAGGTCACCACCCACTGAAGGCGTCGACGCGCATCAAAAGACGCCAGGATGTTAGAACTAGTTATTTTTAATGGGGCTTCGCCCACTGGCAGCGTCTGATGTTTAGAACGCTGAAATTCGCTGAAATTCTGAAACGCATATATGGCAATTGGGGGAACATATCCAAATAATAACACATGACATAATCCAAGAGCCAATTGTCTGCTTTATAACTGCCAAGCATTACCCTATTTAACCAATCGTAGGGTTGCATTGACGTGAGCCACCTGCCTATACTACTGTCTTCCTAATTAACTGCCCGGGGCATGTCCAAGATGGCTGCGAGTGGCGAGACTTGCCTAGAAGGACTTTGGTACTACTCTATCAGGGCAGAGAGAATAAAGTTTAAAGTATAAAGTTTAACAGAGAGGTTCCAATGGACGCCACTTTTCACCCTTTATGCAGTTACCAGCAGGAACTTCTTACATTCTTATAAAGTGCTTTGAATTGACCCTACGTCACACGTTAGTTGCTATTCAAAAAACAGCATCAATGTAAACGTCTGCCCCAGTTTTGGGCTGACTTTGAATCCAGCCGCCCGCTGTGGTTAGTGTTCCTTCCCGCACTCTTCTGTGATCGGGGATTGCTCGCTTTAAGAGGCTCTGGGTCCCCGGGTTTTGAGGAGCGTCTATTCCAGGGAGCGAGGGGAATCGGTCAGACATGCTTGAATGAGCCCCGTTCAGGCACACTGCTCCTATCCCTCTCTTTCCAGTTCTCCACACCTCGTCTCCTGTATTAAGGGGCATAATTACATAACATAGTAATAATTAGCAGATTAAAATAGGTAAATTAAACAATGGATAGATTAGAAACAAGGAAAATATATACAATAATATATCACATATATATTGGTATTTAAGGAAAATGAAATACCATTACACACGTCAGGTACTAACTCTCTCACTATTTCTCTCACTCTTTCTTGCCCTCTCGCTCATTGCTTTCTCTCTCACTCTCTCGCACCCTCTCTAGCTCTCTCTCTCTCTTTTGCTTTCTTGCTCTCTAACTCTCTTGCTCTCTCCCTCTAGCTCTCTCTCTCACTATCTCTCTCGCTCTCTCGCTTTCTCACTCCATTGCTCTCTCTCTCTCTCTCTGTATCTCTCTATTTCTTTGTATCTCTCAAGCAGAGATGGATTGCAATGCTCAGCACAATAATTCAAAACATCATTCTCTGAATATGCAGCATTCACCTTTTAATACAGTTTCAGAGAAATTAAAAG
>JAODUE010055407.1:0-17363 GCA_027564755.1 Amblyopsis hoosieri | reverse complement strand
TGCCTCTTAACACTTATATTATTATGATTTAATTATGATTTAATAGTGTGAGATCCCTTCCAAATGTGTGTATCCAACTGTACAGTAAATAGAAACTAATAATAATAATAATAATGTAATCGTCACATGACTTTAGTCTACTATCTGAAAGAAAACTTGACTATTTCTGACCAGCCCAGGAACATATACATAGTGTACTTTAGCTCTGGAGAAAAATGTCTCTTCACACAATGGTGATGGCTGTTGGAATAAAATGTATTTTCACCCTAGACAATTAAGGCTATCAAAGACTGTGCTGTGATGGCAATGTCTAGCTCTGATGTCATGGTCCAATCATGCTCATCTGTACTGTGTTAAACACACGTTTGTGTTGTGTGTTTGAGATGGTGTAGCTTCTGAATTAATCATTAATGTTTTATAACACTTTTTTATAACACTTATGCCTTTGTCTGTGTGTTTGTGTGTGTGTGTGTGCGCATGTTTACACAGAGCCCTGGGCTAAACGTGGTTTGTGCGGATGCTGGCTGTTGGCTCAACCAGGTTCCGTTGACCTCTGACACCAAAGCGGCCAACTGTATTATCTACAGAAAAGGTATTCATTAAGTAGTAGTTGGCATACCAGCTACAGCTCATTGTCTTCCGGCTGTTGTTGGTTCCCGGTCAAATGTTTAGCTAATACGGTACATTAGTCATAATGGCCCTGGCAGTCTGTTGCTGCTAAACTGGACGGCGTTTGTAAAGCAACGGCCGCTAACATTTCAGTTTTGATTCATTTTAGAGAGTAACGAAATGTCATAGGCATAGAAAAGGCCGTTGCACAGTGCACGTGGAGCTGAAGCAGAGCCGTGTGGGCCAGTGAGTCTTTGCACACTAGTGTGAAACGCATTGCCAAGGCTGGGTTAATGTTGTTGTGCGGTGATCTGCACCACACAACAACAAACCAAACTGATTATGTTTTCACTTCAGCACACACACAGGCAGGGCAGCTCTAGCGCAAAGTGAGGCAATACTTAGTTTGACAAAAGGTATTAATGACTTCCACATCATTCTGCTAGCATAAACTAATGCCTAGAATGTGTACAACATAAAATTTTATATATTAAATTAAAGATACATTAATGACTTCCACCTTTCAGGCAATATCAATGTTGCCGAAAATTGTCCCCCTATGTAAACTGGCTGCAAAGTGTTAAAAAATGTGTATTAAGCTTACAATCACTGAATCTAACTTTTTGTGTGTGCATGCGTGTGTGTGTGTGTGTGTGCGTGCGTGCGTGCGTGCGTGCGTGCGTGCGTGCGTGCGTGTGTGTGTGTGCGTGCGTGTGTGTGTGTGCAGGTGAGGAGCTGTACTGTAAAGTGACTAAGGAGGTGCTGGCTGGAGATGACCTCCTCGCGTGTCCGTTGCCCGCCTCCTGCTCCTCGTCCTCTCCCCTGGGTCGGCTGTCTCCTCCTCTCAGCCTCGCGAGCCCCGCGGTCAAAGAGGAGCCCGCGTTCCCGCCGGCCCTGCGCTCCGACATCCAACTCCTCCCCCAGCAGGCGGGAATGGCGGCCATCTTGGCTACAGCCGTCGTCAACAGTGAGTGCGGTGGGGTGTGCAATGCAGTGTGTGGGAGTGTCAGTTTTAGTAGAATTAGTTTGTTTTTTTTGTTTTAATTACGTTCTTGTTCTCTCCTCAAGTTCTGTCATCTGTGTCCGCCCTGCTTTGCCTGTTATTTGTTAGTAAAGTCCCTGCCTGCAATGACCACACACTGTACAGCACACTGTTAACTCAAAACAGCTAGCCTGCCTGATCGTTGTAATGCATCCTCTCAACCACAAGATGGGGCTAACCATCCAGGTTTCTCATTGGGCAGCGTAGCAATTCCACTGTTCCAGTAAAGTTCCTAGGCAGAAGGAGGAATGCATCTGTATACACCAGGAAAGGCATGCGTGCTCATGCGTGCACACACACACACACACACACACACACACACACACACACACACACACACACACACACAGTGACAGTGATTATTCGCCTCAGACCAAGCATTAAGAGTTGAGTGTGATCTCTCTGGGAGCCGTTTGCTGGACGCTCTGATGCTTCTGAAGAAGAGCAGATCACTTATTGTCTGTTGGCGCGAAATAGAGGGACGCTAACGCTATTCAGGGGTCATGTTGTTCCCTCCCAGCATGTCACTTCCTGCAGGCATCATGCTATCATGCCTTAAACTTTGTGCTCTGTTGCCGTGGAGACATACGGAGCAGAGCGATTCACAAGCTCTCCCCAGGTGTGGCGTGGTCAGAGCCATGGATAGAACCGAGTTACGCCATCTCCGTGCACTCCAATGGACCGTTTTTTCGCAGCAATGGCGGATCGTGGAGCCTCAAAATAGTTCCTGGAAGTTAGCCTGAATACTGAAAGTACCCTATACATTTTATTTTAAATCCAACAACTGTGCACCTTTTTGAATTGATTGTATTACTTACTGTATGAAATTATTCAATTTTAGTTTACTTGATGAACTCCGATATTTGTTGTTGTATTATTAAATTCACTTCAATTCAATTTTCCCATAAAACCTGTTGTTTCTAAACAATGTCAAAGGTGTTCTTCCTTGTCTGACTATGGGATAGTATAGATTTAGCTTGTGAAGCCCTTTGAGACTCTGACCAGATTAAGCACTTCATTGATTCACTGGACTAGACAGGACACAAGATTAAGGCTTGCCAATAAAATGGACATGAGTGATGACTACTGATGACCGATCAGTCCAGTTACGGCGCTCCTGATTGGATGAAACCATGGTCCTGTGTCCACTGTGGCCTGTGTCGACTAAATGTGCTTTTAGCGCCGAGAGCGCATATTTTCAATACAAACCGACGAACAGCGCGACTCCTCGCCTTGAGCTGACAAGTTGAGAGTATATTAACTTTTATACGCGTCTAAAAAACGCGAAGCGCGGCACCATAAAAAAGTGCATGCCAGACGCGCTAGAAGACGTTTTATGTAAGCTAGCAACAACAAGCGCTTGAGAGAAGCGTTGTGGCAATGGGGTCGTAATAACTAGTTATTAGGGCTTCAGTTTGACTTCGCTGCGAGAATCAGTCTGGAGAGCTTGAAATCCTTGGTGCTTCGGTCGGGTAAACATAGTGTGTGTGACCAATCAGCGTTATAGTACTGACAGCTACAGGCGTGGTTTAAGTAGGCAGCCAGCAAACGCGAGTCTCAAACAACAATGGCGGTTCCTAAAAAGGTTAACGTAGGTGCAGCAGTAGCGGCAGTTTAACTAGACTATAATTGTAACTTAAGAGAACTTAAGTAAACTTAAAAGAACGGCATTACAAGATTCTCTCAAAGGAAAATCTGTTTTCACCTTTTTTCTTCTGGCTTCAGCAAGAGTGGAACTGGTTCCGCTGGTTACTACTGTAACAGGCTCGTCCGATGACCTGCCAATAATTATTTTTGAAAGCCACGCCCTAAAACAGTTTTAATGGAAGTCTCCCCAGATGGTTGCTTATAAACAACCCAGCTGGTGTATCTTACCTAATGGGGCTGTCAGTCTATTAAAAAATGTTTATGTAATTTTATACGTAAATTCTTTACTTAATTAAAAATAGGTAAAAATATGCGATTAATTGCATAAAGCATGCGATTAATCGTGATTATTTTTTCCGGCTGAACACCCTACTGACAACACCTTCTCTCTCTACCAGAGGACATCTTCCCCTGCAAGGACTGTGGGATATGGTACCGCAGCGAACGCAACCTCCAGGCCCACCTGATGTACTACTGCGCCAGCCGGCAGAAGCAGCCCGCGGCGGCGACGGCCCCCTCCACACCCCCCGAGGACAAGGCCAAGGAGACGTACCCCAACGAACGCGTCTGCCCCTTCCCTCAGTGCAGCAAGAGTTGCCCCAGCGCCAGCTCCCTGGAGATCCACATGCGCACACACAGTGGTGAGACACACACACATGCACACACACACGCATCATCATCAAGGGACAAGGATTGCAATCGCTTCACGTCTAATTGACTATGATTCATGCTTTTCATTTGGTGTGGTGCTGTAATTGAATGGTGGACATCGTGTGTTTAAATGTTGCATGTGCACGTTTTTAAGATGCCCTCTTGGCCATGTTGCTCTTGGAAGAGAGATTTTAATCTCAATGCGTCGTTTACCTGGTTTAAATAAAGGTGTATATGTCATTCATTACAGTAACGTGTTTTTGATAGTTGCATTAATAACATAACAGGTGTGCCTGATGGCTAAGATGGCTGGTGAGTGTATATTGATTATTAGAATTGGTTTGTTCTCTACATCACTTGTAAGGTAAAGATGAGATAAAACAAAGTCTTTGCTAAATTATTTAATGCAAATGTGAAATAATAGTTTACTTTATATCAACCATAAAAGCACATTATATATTTTGTACAATATGTATGCAATAATAATTTCTTAACACCGGGAAAATTGTGCATAAATTATGCAGGAAAAAAAAGATTGACAACTGACCCTGAGAAAGTTGTTAAACCAACGAAGCCATTTTGATAAATGTATAATCCAATTAAATTAAAGTTGTTGTTTTGAAGTTTATGATCGCCGATCAAGCGGGAACCTCCGGTGCAGAGAAATAGAAACATAGCGGTTGTGACATCATCATTAAATTAACCCCCTCCCCCCCAACAGGCGTAACCCACTCCCTGCCCCCCCCAAATAGGCGTAACTCACTCTCTGCCCCCCCCAAATAGGCGTAACTCACTCCCTGCCCCCCCCAACAGGCGTAACTCACTCCCTGCCCCCCCCAACAGGCGTAACTCACTCTCGGCCCCCACACTCTTCCCCAGGCGAGCGTCCGTTCGTCTGTCTGGTCTGTCTGTCGGCCTTCACCACCAAAGCCAACTGCGAGCGCCACCTGAAGGTGCACACGGACCTCCTGAGCGGCATGTGCCACGGCTGTGGCTTCGTCTCCACCACCAGGGACATCCTGTACAGCCACCTGGTCACCAGCCACATGGCGTGCCAGCCGGGCACCCGCGCCGACGCCTACTCCCCCAAGCTGCCGCTCGCCGCAGGTACACGGTTACCCCCGGTTACCCCTGGTTCACTCTGGTTCCTCCATTTAGCTACAGTGTGAAATAAAAATGTGAATACAATAATGTACATCATGTATACATGATGTACATTAATACGTTTAGCTAAGAAATTAATGCAAGTAGAGTACTAAATATATACATCCTAAATTATATAATTACAGATTAAATTGATCGGATCGAATTTTAAGCATTAACTTTATGATTATAAGGACAATTTAGATCTGGACAACCGGTTACATTGCCCCAACCATGTTATAGTGTTGATTTTGGATAATAGCACAGGCATAAAACCAAAGCCATCTGGCTCAACTTGCAATCTGTGCTACTGTATATTCACTGTGAGAGTGTGTTTTGATTAGAGTTAAATATAGTCTGACAGCTGTAATTTACCTGCCGATTGACTTCAAACCCGGCTAACTGCACAATTAATAACATTTAGCTAGCTTTTTTATTGCTGCATCTGGAGCCAATACAACGTGACTAGATATGCTATGTATACTGTATATTTTGTGTAGGTTAATTCAGTGCAAAGCTATAACAGTCCTGAGGTGCACAATTGCATGTGCTTCCGATTCTGTGCCCTTAAGCAGAGCCCTTATTTTTATTATTGTGGCTGTGTTCGAAACTCCATACTAGCATATCTGTTGCCGTAACCCTGTTATTTCCATGGCTCTGGTTGAACAGTGCTGTACTTCTAACCTACTATTGTTACTGTGCGGTCAACGATTAATGTAGCAGGAGCAAATGTTTAGACAGAATACATATTTTAGACTGTAAAATATTTTCAGTTAGGGTTAGAGTTGCGTTTCAAGGGCAGACAAAAATTACTGGGTTCGTAAACGTACCGTACTGTACAGTAGATTGTTAGAAAGAATTGTATACATTCATCAGGGGAGGAGCAGGTTGAGGGGGTGTTGTTTGTTTCCATGTGAAATGTAGGTTGTAAAGCCCTTTGAGACTGCAATGTGATTAAGGGCTATATAAATAAACTGGACTTGACTTGAAAACATAAGGGAAATCTGCAGCCTGCATTGGGGTAAAATAGAAAGAAATGTTATATGCTTTTTTTTGTCTGCTGGACTTATAGATGTCAAAACAGGATTTACATAAACTCAATCTCAATGTCCGAAAATGGCCAACCATAAATATAAATAAACAACTATTTTCTCTCGTCCTTCCTAGTGTGCTGGAAAATAGGGTATTTGCGTAGCATGTAGTGTGGAACACAGCCTATGTATTATATTATCCATACTGTATTTGTAGTTCTTATTATGATTATTAATATGTATTTATAAATATTCATATTTGCAGTTATTATGAATATTCTTCTTCTTATTAATATGTGTATATGATCATACTTATAGTGATGATTCTCTGTGTGACCATGACGACGGTGTCCCCCCAGGCCTCAGTCCCGGGGACTCGGGGGTGGTGTTGAAGTGCCAGGTGTGCGGCCACAACTGCGACTCCCCCGCCCAGCTCCAGCAACACGTGCGCACCCACCTGGAGGTCCGCGTGCCGGCCGAGAGGAGCCCCACCCCCCGCCAGACGCCCACGGCGCTCGCCTCGGGGGCCCAGCGGGGACCCCCGCACCCCCAGCAGCCCCCACAGCCCTCCCTACAGGACGGGACGGCCGAGCCCCCGGGCTGCATCCCGCGGCCAGACTCCTCCAGCCCCGGGGCCGCCGGCGGCTCGGCCACGCCCGGGGCCGTGCCCCCTTCTCCGCTCGGCCTCAGGATCAAGGAGGAGCCCCGGTCGGACTCGGAGGCCGAGGGGGAGGATGAGGAGGATGGGAAGGGGTCCCGGAGGAAGGCTGACCGGCGGGCCGCCCCTGCCTCCTCCTCTTCCTCCCGGGCCTCCGCCTCTCCCAGGAGCCCCGCCGCCGCCGTCGTGAAGACGGAGCCCGCCAGCCCCACGCCCGGCTCTAGCCCCGCCCACCCGGGAGGAGCCGGCTCCGTGTTGCCGGGGGCGACGGGTTCGTTCCTCCCCCAGTACCCCGCCGTGTTCAGCAGCCCTGAGGCGGCCATCTTGCCACAGGCCTCGGAGATCTTGGCCAAGATGTCGGAGATGGTGCACAGCCGGCTGAAGCAGGGCGTGGCCGCGGCCCAGAACGGCCCCGGCGCCGGCTTCTACCCCCTCGCCGGCGCCGTCCCCGTGCCGGGGGCCCTCGCGGCCACGCCCCCTCCCAAGGGCGCCACGTGCTTCGAGTGTGACATCACCTTCAACAACGTCAACAACTACTACGTCCACAAGAGGCTGTACTGCTCCAGCCGCCACCAGGCCGAGGCCGCCTCCAAGGAGCCGGGCGGCCCGGCCGCGGTGCTCCCCGCCGGGGGCCAAGCCTCGTCCTCGGCCGCCTCCGCTTCCCCGGCCAGCTCCGACCCGCCGCCGCCGCCGCCGTCGGAGGTGAAGACGGAACCGGTCGGGGCCGCCCGGGAGCTGGGGGTGTCGTCCTCCTCCGAGGGGGAAGGAGGGGCCTCTAGCGCAGGAGGAGGAGGAGGAGGAGGGGGCAGCGAGGGCAGCCAGAGCCCCGCCAGTGGGTCGGCCCCGGAGGACCCGGCGGAGGACGACCCCGCCCGGACGTTCTGCGAGGCGTGCAACATCCGCTTCAGCCGGCACGACAACTACACGGTGCACAAGCGGTTCTACTGCGCGTCGCGGCACGACCCGTCCAACCAGCGCGGCGGGGCCGGCGGCGGCCACCCGCCCAAGGCCGTGTCGGCGGGGCCCGCCTTCCTGCCGCAGCAGCCCTTCCGCACGCGCAAGCGGAAGAAGATGTACGAGATCCACATGGCGCGCACCGAGGCGCTCGCCGCCGCCGCCGCCGCCCCCTGCCCCTCCGCACTGGGCCTGCCCGTCAAGCAGGAGCTCCCCCTTACTGAGGAGGGGGACGGCCCCATCGACCTGAGCAAGAGGCCCCGCCTCCAGGAGGCACCGCGGGGAAACCCCGCCTCCTCCGGGGCGGGCCTCCTGCCCACCCTGCCGCTCAGCGACTACCACAAGTGCACGGCCTGCAGCATCAGCTTCAACAGCATCGAGAACTACCTGGCGCACAAGGCCTACTACTGCCCTGCCACCACGCTGCAGCCGCACACCCTGGAGCAGCTGCAGCGGCTCAAGAGGCCCGCCTCCACCTCCCCCAAGAGCCGGCCCCCTCCCCCGCCGCCGCCTGCGTCCCAGGACCTCCTCCTCCATCTCCACGGCGACGCCAAGCCCGCCGAGTGGCAGGCGCAAGCACCGGGCACCGCCCCGTCCGCCAGCCCTCGGCCCTCCGACGGCAGCCCGCCCGTGGCCGGGGCGTGCCCGTACTGCCCCGGCAGGCCAGCGGGCGGGGACCTGCTGGGTCACCTGAAGAGCGCCCACGGGCTCCTGCTGCACCTGCCGTCCCCGCCGGACGGCCCCCCCTCCTCCTCCTCGCCCCCCGGCCGCTACAGCCCCGCCTCAGCCTCCAGCAGCTCCCCCAGCAGCCAGCCGCCCAGGCTGAGTCCCGGGGCCCGTCGGGACAGCGTCAACGGCCGGGTAATAAAGAGGGAGGCTCCACCATCCCCGCCGTCCCCCGCCGTGAACGGGAGCCCCCAGTCGGAGGGTAGCAGCGGCCTGGGGAGGTCCCCGCCGCCCTGCCACGGCTCCCCGCTGGTCGTGTCTCCCAGCCGGGCCCTCTCTCTGACTGTGTCACCTGTGCCTGAGGCCCTCCTCAGCGGGGCGTCCCTCCTGGACAAGGCGTCCCTGGCCGGGGCATCGGCCCCCCAGCCCCACCCGCCGGCCGCCAAGGCCCCCGTGGGTGGGGCGGCTCCCCCGCCGCCCCCGGTGCAGAATGGCAACTCGCGCTTCTGCCGGCTGTGCAACATCAAGTTCAGCAGCCTCTCCACCTTCATCGCCCACAAGAAATACTACTGCTCCTCGCACAGCGCCGAACACGTCAAGTGAGCCCCATGCGCTCTCTGTCACCCCCTCTCTCTCTCTCTCTCTCTCTCTCTCTCTCTCTCTCCCTCTCCCACTCAATTCAGTTCAAGTTAGCTTTATTAGCATGACAGTTATTACAACAGTGTTGCCAAAGCTAGTGAGCAGCTAGCCCTCAATAAGAACAACAATATACAAACAATAGGACCAGTAGTCCCACAGTAATAACACTAGTGGTGATAACAATAACAACAGTTGATATAATTTAAAGGACACAGTCATAGCAATAATAATAATAGTAATATGGGTAATAACACTCTCTCTTACTCTTTCTGTCTCTCTCTGTGCCACCTCTCTCTCTCTCTCTCTCTCTCTCTCTCTCTCTCCCGTCACTGACCGACAGGTTTTACTTCTTTCAAAAAGCTTAATCTCCTGCCTGTGGTGTAATGGTCGATGTGAGCCCACATTACGGGGGGGGGGGGGGGTGCTCTGACACGGCAGTGTATGAGAGCTGAGACTGTTACTCACCTGCAAGTGCGCTACGGCACCCTTATTTCGGGTGGTGCTATGAAGCTACACGAAGCTCCTCCTATGGGTCAAAATTTGTATTACACTAAGAGCTGAGATGGACCTCTACCTAGCCTGCTAGCCTGCTTGCTAGCCAGCTGTTTACCTATAGCTACTTGGCTTTCTGCCTACAGTACAAGCGTGTGTCTAGATTGCCCAACCAGGCATCTTCAGTGTTGCTTCTGAGCCTACGGGGAAGGTCTGTCTCGAACTCTGCTCTGCTCTATCAGTCCGTTGAACTGAAATGCTCAATATGGCAGTCATTTGAGTGACTGCATTTTGGGCTGGCGGTGATTACGAAGCTGATTAAATGGTCTTTTCCACAGCTCTTGACTTGAATGGAGGAATAATTTCCCTGAGTGGAAAAGACTTGATCATTGTTTAATGTTTTTAATATCTGTGCATAGTGTATGATGTCTCAAAGAAGAATTCTATATCGCTTTTGGTTTCAACACTGGGTTTTCTTTTTTTCTTTTTTATTATCATTTCCAATTACAGAACCTAACATGTTCTTAGCACACAAAAAAAAAACATGGTATCACAATGTTACCCATTACAGAAGGATACATTTTTTCTTTTAAACGGGACACCATTTTTGTTTTTCTTTCATAACCACATTTTATTTTCTCTGTAGAATACGAGGGAGAGAAAAATGTGAATTATTTATCCTTGAGTCCTCACTGATTTCATGTCAACAGAAAACTACCTACCCTGTGGTGTCCAGAGTATTTGTATTTTTTATTTGTATATTTTTCATAATGTTGGAAGGAGATGTTTGGGTGTGTTGAAGTGTGTTTTCTATGTGTAGATATATAATATCTCTCACAATCGCTGGGATCACAACAAATATTGCTATTGCGTTTTTTTCGTCCTTCTTCAGCGTAATCTTTACTTGTGAGGTTCTAAAATTGACACTGTATATTTTTATTCACTAATAGCCAGTTAATTAACTACATGATTTAATCATACCCGGCTATCGTCCTGCAGATTAACAGATCATAATTATGAAATATGCTCTTGTAAGCCTGCCGTCATGTTCTTGGGTGAGAAAGCTGTAGCGTCCCAGATCGACTTTGTGCCAACTGATTGGGCAACTGATTTTAATGAGCTCATTTAAAAGCCAATTTAAACGCAAACTCATAGCCATCTCCATAACAGATTTGAGAAATGCTATATTTTTGTGAGAATGCAGTTCCTTAATCTGCCGCAATGTAATATAAATAATACAAATATAATCCTCACTAGGAGGACAAGGAATTTGTGGCATATCTTTCTAGCAAAAATATGATTTTTTCCTCCTAATTGGAAATCGCATTATTGTCCCACCCTGCAATGTATGAGCCTGTCAATATACACGTGGACACGGAGTTGTATCTTAAATATTTAATTTATATAAAGGGATCTATTTTGTGTCATTCACACATTTAAAAGGTGTGTTTTTCTAATTGCTTTTATGTCCGGCTATGAAGTTTTAGAGGAACACAGTCAAGGTGTGGTGGTTGGTGTGCAGAATAAGGAACATAAATTGACTTTCTCCACTGTGTTCCCCTTCTAAACAGAACTGTGAATTGTTGCTTTTCTATGAACACTGGTACAGTTGTGTCACAGGCAGCAGAGATATATTGAGGACAGACCGTCTTTGGTTTCCATAAGTAATGACTACAAGTGATCAGTTTGTGAAGACTGTAATCTGTCACAGTGTAATGATTGAGTCAATCTAACGGGAATGCTCAGTATCAATGAGGTGATTTGATGGAGTTGTTTGATTTAGATAATTAATTTGCTTGACATTGTCTCTAAAACCCATGGAACAGCAATGCGTTTATTCTGTGTGACAAAAGGTCTAATGCTGTGTTCACATGGAACGCGGAAGACGGCAAACCAGATATCATGTTAGTGGACGAGAGCAGGACGGCAAAATGTGTTGTGGCCGACCAAAAAAATGGCGGCAACCGGCATGCCGTCCAAAAGTAACTTTTTGCCATCCTCCCATGTTTGTAGTTCCCTCACGCACAGAGAAAACATTGACAAGATACTTTTGGTGCAACAACACTAGAATACTCGATACAATCCAAAAACAATTACAGAACAGATTTGCCACAAAATGATTGAATATTTAATTATTTTTTCTATATTGTTGTTCAATTATTTGTAAACAATGCGACATCACCATATCAGCTGCCATTCCGTTGGATTTCTATGCCGTGCCGTACAGAAAGTGTTTGCCGTCTACAGTCTGCCGTGTTCCATGTGAACGCAGCATAATTCCACCTAATCATTATCAACCATTGAAAAGTCAATGTATTTCCTTTTTTTTTTTTTATAATAACGTTTCCTCTTGAGGGATAACATCACATTTAGCCACATTACTGTAATGATATTTCCCTTAAGGGTACAGTACATTGAGTACCTTGATTGCATTGTGCAGTGTCTCCCGGGATTTCTCCACCCTAGTGTACGGTTGTGGGGGGAGGGGCAGAGATGAATTCGAGCCTATGAGAAGATGTGGGTGCCTGGGGGGAGGGGCAGAGATTAATGTGAGCCTATGAGAAGTTGGGGGGGGGGGGCATATATTAATGTGGTCAGCACTCAGGTGTGGGAGGTGCATGCACTTTTCAACCACAGGGGTGATTCAAGAAACGAATTGAGGAGTGATACCCAGTTGTAAGACTGGACACCCCAGGCCGTCAAGGTGCAGCATTACTGGGGATTAAATCAGTGATTTATTAGTTATATATAAAAATATAAATGTTTACAATTCTGCTGATCTGTTTTTATTACATAAGAGGGAGGAAGGGTTTTCCCACAGCTTGTGACAAGCCTGAATGCTGAAAATTGTTCTTTGGATTTCCCTGACATTTATTGCACTGTTGCATTAAAATGTGCTGAATGTTTTCATTTAGGACCGTTTGTATTTATGTTTATACAGCACTTTCTCACCCACAATGCTTCGTCATTCAACCATGAAGGATGTTCTCAAAGATGTTAGCCCACTCCTGTAAAACTCCAAGTTGAAAACACAATGAGTCCAGCGTGAAAGAAAATTCTGTCAGTTTTTTATTTTATTAGTTTTTCCCTCATTTGTTTTCCCCTTAATTTCATATCGAGTTCCACTACGCTCGTGTCCAAACTATGCATGGGAAATAAAAGTTCTGAGAGACACTGATGACTGTCTGAGTCTTTTCTGTTTGCATCGTTTTGCCCTCCCACATAGAAATAATGTCGAAGTTGAACCGCTTATTAGAAGCCTGGTGCTGCCTTCATCTAACTGTCACCGATGAGTCACTGCATTCATAAAACAAGGGTGATCTTGCTGTGTAATATGCCTTTTTGAAAGAACGCCTCAGTGAATCACCTACTTTGCTTTTTCCCGCAGTTGTAAAGAAAATAATAATAGACGTTTTACCTCCGTTCAACACTTCAAGGCCCCTCAAATCAATGACTAAAAAGGATAGACACAGGAGACCTACTTTTAGCGTCCACATCGACAGCAATACATTGAAAATATTCAATAGAATCCATTCAGTACCAGCACAAAGAGAAATGTGGCTTTGCACGTCTGAAATCGTATGTAGAAATATGCTTGTCAGTTGAAGGCTGAATATGTTCCCAAGTGGCTCTTAAGTACAGGAAGTCCTGTTAAGTGTCTCTGACTACATCAGTCAGTCTAGCTAAATGCAGTGAGTGGATTTATCCAAAGCTCCTCTTCCTGACTGAATGTTTGATGAAGAGAAAGTAAAATCTTCTTCCTACGTGGATATGAGTTGGGACACGAACAGCACTTGGTCCACAATGCATCACTGACTCTGAGCGGTTCCGTGTTCTGCACGCAGACACCCAGACGTGTCACGCCAGATGGACTATAGCTGCGTTAGCATATTGAACTGGCAGAGCAACGCCACGCCCGAGTAAAACACCGACAGCCTGCGTGTGGGTGGAGCAGGGTTGCTCATGACGCCGTGGCACTTATGACGGCAGGTGGTTGTAATTTGTAATGATAACATTTGGAAACGTGAACATTTGGTCTGTTGTTTACACACAGCCCAGGCTCTGTAAATAGAAACACAAATAAAGTGGTGCAGACCGCACCACACAACACTATCCCAGCCTTAACAAAGCATGTCCAATTTTCGGGGTGAAGCTTCTGAGAGCACCCATATGGCATTGAAGGGAGCATCGCCTTTATAGGCTGCATCTGTGTATGTGTGTGTGTGTGTGTGTGTGTGTGTGTGCACGCTCGTGTGTGCGTGCGTGCAACTCCACATATGCCTTAATTAGTAAAACAAGAAAATGATTTTCAAAAATGTAGATACATTTATAAGCACACACACACACATACAGGAGCCCAAGTCTGACAAGCACAACAATGTGCCTATACAGAGCAGTGGGGCATGACTGCTCTTTAATATATAATGTAAGACATTTCATTTGTGTGTGTGTGTGTGTGTGTGTGAAAGAGAGGGGAAGACACATTGTAGTGATAGTATTTTATTTTTTAAATTTTTTTCCTCGCCATTTTGAGAAAGCGTGGCTGTCCTATATGGCAGCAGGGGTGCAGAGCAAAGCGACAGGTGATCCAGAGGTCGCTGGTTCGAACCCCGCTAACTCCTCACCAAGTGTCGAGTTGTCCCTGAGCAAGACACCTAACCCTAACTGCTCCCCCTGGTGGTCAGGTGTCTCCTTGCATGGCTGACACCACCATCAGTGTGTGAATGTGTGAATGTGAGGCAATACTGTACAGCTCCGTATAAATGGAGTCCATTTACCACTATGAACTTGGTTGGAAGCTATACTTTGAAATTGATTCATGCTGAGATATGACAAATAACAACATCCTAGCCTTCATAATGCATTTCCAATGTGTGTGGAGGAGCTAATCACCCTAAGGCATTAAAAGGAGAGTTGTTTTGTTTTAATCGAGTTCAAACATTAACAAGATTTTTCCTATACCTTTAATATACTGTATACGTATACAGATGTATGTGTGTATATATGTATACAATATACTGTATATGTATATGTAATATACTGCACTGTATATTTATATGCTTTGTATAATAACAGGTACAGTATTAGGAACTCATTTGGTCTTCAGGAAAAATCTGGATATAAATGCAAAGCTATTTCCATCTCTCTCTCTCTCTCTCTCTCTCTCTCAATATTGAGAATAAAATGGCGAGAAGATTCCTCATGATTGTGTCCTAATTAACGCATTTTCACTAAAAGTCTGTGCAGAATAGAATAAGAAAGGACAGACTAGATACGAATATGAAGGACAGCTATGGCCTTTTAGTCTGAAACACATTTTAATAAGAATCTATCAAATATGTTCAGAACACCGAGAATTCTGCACTGATTAAAGAAAGTGTAGATGATGGAGATTTAAAAGATAATGTCCTTTTCTTTGACCTCATGCACTGGGAGACACTTTGAGTGAGAAAATAGAGTTAATTTAACCGGCATTATTCAGTTGGTTACTATATATATACGTATATATATATATATATATATATATATATATACGTATATATATGTCTGAAAAATACCTTTCAGTATGCGAACTAACATTCACAATTTTGTGCTGAAACCTGTTGCTTCATTTAATATTATTTTTTTTGCAACATTAGCATATTACAATCGACGATCAAAAATGAAATGGAATACATTCCTTTACCTTTTTCACACGTTTCACACGCTTTGTCAGATTCAGGGAATATCTCGTCACGGTCCGCTAGGTGTCTGTTCTGTGCGCTGTGGAGTCTTGAATGCCCCACGGAGTACGAGGCCCGCAAGACCAGCCGGCACGGTCTGGGAAGGGCGATACGTGGCAGCTGAACGCCTCACGCAATGGAGGAGCACCAGGGTATCGTACTACTAACCTTTGTGAAACGTTTAGCATTAGGACTGCGGTTATGCAGGGGCTTTACTTTGCCTGACGCATGTGTTTTCCTCTCGTCTTGTTCTTATCTCTTTCAATTCTTCTTGCTATTCAGGCGATTTTTGTGGCAATATAATAAACACGAATAACGCTATCTTCGTCTCTGGGTGATCTGTCCCGCCCTCAGGGTTATCACAGCGCGCTGAAAAAAGAATCGGGTGTTTCTACCCGCCTAGGCTCTGTTAATTGGAACTCAAACATAGTGGTGCAGACCGCACAGCCATTGCAATGCATGTCCAATCCAATAAACCTCTGCTGTTGCCCTTCTGATCACTGCTAATAGTTATATTATCTTTAGGAATGAAGGCTTTAGGGAAAGCTTTGGCAGGATAGTCAACCACCTCCAGGGCACTGGGAAGACCATGGTACTGGTTGTGGTCCCATCAGGTTGAAGATCAGATGGGACCTGAATGTTGAACAGATTTCAACGTTCCGATGTTCTATGCTACTACAACAACTACAACTGCTGCTGGCAGTTTAGTTAAAGTCACTACCAATTGTTATTTTACTGTAGGTGCTTTTCTGACATTAATTAACGGTGAACTATTTTCTCACTCAAAGTGCTTTAACTGTAATGTATAGAGTGCATAGTTATCCGGAGATCATCCACCATCAATTTTGGCCAACTTGACATGGACCGCTTGAAATCCTTGCGACTGAGATTGAGTAGCAACTGAACTGACCATTCAGTGTCATACTGAAGCTACGGGCGTGGTTTAGGTGTGACAACAGCGAAAGAGACTTGAAAACAACAACAGACAGATGTTTCATCCAATCAACAACAACAGACAGATGTTTCATCCAAACAACAACAACAGACAGATGTTTCATCCAAACAACAACAACAGACATGTTTCATCCAAACAACAACAGACAGATGTTTCATCCAATCAACAACAACAGACAGATGTTTCATCCAATTAACTGCCAAGTATTTTTTGAAAGCAAATGCGACATGCCTGCCCGTTACAAACAGTTTCAGAGGACGGCTCCCCAGATGGACTGGTGTCTAACAAGCCATCTAGCATGTGAGGTTAGGTATGGGTTGCAGATCAATGATAAACTGGACTAGACACTGAGGCAGCTCTGAACATTCAACTCATGGAAGATTCTGTGAGAGAAGGAGAGAGGATAAAATTAAAGAAAATCTCTATTATTAGACCATGAACAGACTACAAAAGGATGTGTTTGTTTTTTGGTTTTTGACTTTGTTTGTTTCCATTATAATCTACAGTATGGAGTCTTTAGAAAACTCTGAACTGAATTGTTCCTTTCGTGTTTGTTCAGACTGCAATGTTGGGAGAGATAAGGTCCATGTCATGTTGCCCAGAATTCTCCTTTATAGATTATTTCCACGGATCACTAGACAACTGCTGATCCTCATGTGGAAAAGTGCAATGCTATACTCTTTCCATTACTGCTCCAATAAATCCATAAGGACATACTTCACATCAGTGAGGAAAACTCATAAAAGAAATACACAACTGACCATTGGAAAGCCCTTGGTAGAGGCCAGACCTGTCAAGACAAAATATATATTTATAAAAGCCTAATGTCATGGAAAATGTACACCAACTGGGCTGAACATTCATATCTTCACATCTAAAGTGATACTGAACTTTTTGTAAAACCTTCAACATTATAGATTCCATGCCTCAATATAAATATCACAGTAAGCCTGAAACCCCTAGCTTCAGTTTAATTTCGCTGTGAGAGTCTGGAAAGCCTTGGAATCATTTTGAATGTGTCCGAGTAGCAATTGAACTTTCTAATCAGCATCGTGTTTATAGTTATACCGCGTGGGTTTCCAATCAGCGTCGTGTTTATAGCTATACGGGCGTGGTTTTCCAATCAGCGTCGTGTTTATAGCTATACGGGCGT
>JAODUE010055406.1:24622-39961 GCA_027564755.1 Amblyopsis hoosieri | reverse complement strand
ACTATGCAATGGAAAAGCTCCTAAAGCGAGTAGAGGCGAGGCGAGGCGAGCTGGTACCAGCAATGGAAAAGCGCCATAAGACTCACACTGGGACAACCTTATTATTCAATACCTATATACTATCAAAATCCTCCTCATCTGTGTTTCCAAAATGTCCCTCTTTTCTATGTGACACAGTAATGTTCATTTTTAACTGGTATTGATTGCAATAATTTTCTACATATGAAATCCAATTGAAGTCATCTAAGGAAGTATACTTCCATATCTGTCTCCCTCTCTCTCTCTCACACACACACATACACACACACACAGACATATGCATATAGTCCCTCATTCCCTACAGCCATTCAGCTAAGCTTGATGTTAGGTTTCGCATCTCTGGCTCAGAAACACATATTTATTCATGATTCAGTTCCAGGGTGGAGCCATCCGAGTGTGAACATTGCTTGACAGGGCAAACATTGCTGTAAACATGGCACTAGAACTAACAGTAGCTATTGTTTAGGGAGCTGTGAGAACACTAGTTCCTCTTGTTAAGCACATCGTATTGATGTTAAGAATACATTTGAATGCCTTTATAGACCTTTAAGTAGAAAAGATTGTCTATACAACATTATGTGTAATTATTAAGGTTATGTAAGGGATGATAATAGACTTCTTGTTCTTTGGCCTAGTTTAATTGCTGCAGCCTTTAACAATCTCTTAAATCTTCCCATTACTATTTGAATCATCCATTGTTCTTGACAGTCAGGTTAGAACCAAGACGGTATTGAGAGTATAAAGTGATGGGATCATGGAAAGACTATTGAGGCACAGCCCTAACCTCCTCTTCAGTATACAACAGTCCTTTCATTATGTCCTTCCCATCCGGGTGGCCTGGCAGTTTCATTGCAACAGGACAAACAACAATAAGTCGATAATAAGATGGAATTATATTGTGCTCAAACTGTTCATTTTTGGTGTATTCCTATATTTCGGACATTTTTCCGTGTTACCCTTTAGGGAGAGGGAATCAAACACTCAACCTGAGAATGCAGTTACTAAAAGAAAGAAATGTGACATTGTTAGCATATGCGCAGCTTGTTACCCCTTAACCTGGAATTGTGTATATGCATGGCCAACCAGCAGTAGCAGACATTTTTTGCATGGTCCAGGCTATTCCACACCTTTGCCTTTGTCTCCGATCCACCTTAAACAAGTCCGGCTGACTTGTGAGCTTGGTTTGCATATTCCAACCTGATTTCACATCTGCTGTAATGCTGACGCAAAGCACCAGCAACCGCCAAGTCTGCACACTCATTTCCCATGCCTACACAAACGTAAGAACTGTTTAAAAGGAGGTTAGTTGCCCTGTATTATATTTCAGTATTTCTTTGTGTGAGTGCTTTAAAGCTCGTTGCAGATAATCAAATCACTCAAAGGTGGTCTCCTGTCTTGCAGTGAGCTGTCAGGTCTTCAGTGAAAGGATCGTCAGTCCACAGAGACGTTACAGTAAACTTTCAATCGAATGTAATGCCGATAAAGTGTTACAAAATGTGAAAAGAATAATGCACCCTCCCGCTCTCTTCTCTGCCTGTCTGTCTCTTTAGCTCAGGAGGTCCACAGCTGCAGAAGGAGACACGTGGAGCCCAGGAGGAGGCCGGAGGAGGTCAGGAAGAGACTGGAGGAGGTGAGGAGGACATGGGGATGTCCGTCTACCATCCTAGCTGTGGTGGGGAGGGTTCCTGGCATCGTGATTTGATGCACAAAGAAAAACAAAAATCACATTGCCAGGGATTTCCACTCCTTCACAGCTCACCAGGTGACCCAGACACATCGTTATGTTCCCATCCTAGAATGGGGTGTTTTTCTACCAGTGCTGTTGTTCGTTTCAAATATGACATGCATTGTTTCTATGGAACTAAACACATACATGCTGGTTATATGGAAATGTATTTCTGATCATTCTGAAGTGCAGATAGACCTGATGTGAGATTTGTTTCAAGCGAATGTAGTCTTACCAAAAAATTTTCCTCGTGACATTGATTTCGTACATTTAAGCATAATTTAAAAGTGCAGTGGCCTGAAATTCAAACTGTGCAAATGGTTATCCTCTTACAAATAAGTCAGGAAGTGAATGGCCATGCACTTGATAACCATCCGGTTCTAAAAAATGTAATAATCTTTTACTGACAGCTCATGTTTCACTACTTGGAATCTCTAGTGACCTACCGTTTTATCGAAGGACACTATGCTTGCTGCTGTAAATGTAGGCAGGGTTCACTCATTGGCAGAACACTCTGAAGTGGTCTAACCTATGTAATGATCTCTGCCATTCAAAGCAAACTTTGGCATCTGGTTTTGTAACCGCCAACGTTATCACTAAGCGTTGACTTAAAGTCTCGGTGCACTCCAAAGCCAGCCAGCCCTTTGCTAAAGGCACAGAGCTTAGCTAATTGGTGAGCATTGATCCCTGCAATGTGTTGTTCACAGTGGCTAAGTTCAGTGCCTGAGGTGAAATAGTTGATTCAACGGAGAAGATTTGTTCCAGTAAATGAAAAGTGCTTGATCTTGGATATGAAGACAGACAATGGGAGGAAGAGGGAGAAATGGAGAAGGGCGATGATGATTTGCCTGGTAGAAATGGAGGAAATGGGATGAGAGGCTGATTGGCAGAAGGGTTGACAGGAAGAGAGGATGCAAATCAGTACTGGTGTGTGTGTGTGCATATGTGTGTGTGTGCGTGTGCGTGTGTGTGTGCGTGTGCGTGTGTGTGTGCGTGTGCGTGTGTGTGTGTGTGTGTGTGTGTGTGTGTGTGTGTGTGTGTGTGTTAATGACTGAGCATTATATAGAGGTTTATGCAGATCTGTGGTTTGCCATGTCCTCTGTGTTCAGAACTACAGGTCAGGTTCTAGTTGTGCCGGGGTCTTGCACAATGAAACAAATGCCAGTAGGTTCACTTGTTTGCTTTTCTTTGCCCAATCCAACAAAAGGGCATTGCTTTCTTTGTGTACAGTCCATTCTTTCCTATACACCTGGCAAGAACTGTCACGCATATCAAAATATTTAGCAGGATTTAGGGTAAGATGTCGTTTGTTACAAATGAGATGGAGACGTGACTGTGCCAATGGGTTTATTGGAATTTTGGGAATGTGGTGCTAAGTGTCAAACCAGCTGGGGCTTGCCCGCTTTTTGTCCACTAGTTAGCTCAGAACCAGCACAATATTTCATTGGTGAAGAAGATACCTGAGCATATATGACCATTTAAAAAGGTTGCTGTCAGTTGTTTATAAAGTAACTTATGTTAGAGTATGTGCATGTAAAGGAAAGAGGAACTTTATGTCGCAGGTAATCCTAGAGGACTATTAGAAGTACCACAGAGCAACGTTTGAGGCCTGACTCTCTCGTGTCCAAAGACATGATCGGGTTGTGCCCTCCTGTGCCTACTGAACTGGTATCAGTGCTTTAACTGAAAACTGGCTCAGTTCAGCAGGAACAGGAGTGGAACCCACTCACAAGCCAAAGCCGTGTTACCTCATCAACGTCCAATCAGAATCAGAACCAGACTTAACTGCACCCTTTTTTATAACAAACGATGCAGCATGTTGTGACTGCAGTCACATACGGGTGCAGTCTTTCTTGTGATTTTATTCACCCATGCATACCTGTATTTGATAACATTACTGTGACAACGCTGAAAACACATATATCTCCGAGTGCCTCTCCCTCCAACTCACTGTCTGTTTTTCCTACATTTTCTCTTGAGCTGTCAAAGACCAGACTGAGAGTTCATTGTGAGGTAATGCCAGTGTAATGTCTGCTGGGCCTGTCTAATTGATGTCACCCCAGAAGCCTCTATTATCAGTGATTGGAAATGTGCGCTGCCTCTCCATCTAATATAAATCATGACCACAGACGCACAAGTGATTCATCTCCAAGACTTTGTACCCACAGGAGAATAAAAGCTTATTAGCGCTCGGTGAATCTGCTCTTATCTGACATCCTCATTGATCGTGGAGGGCGCCATTGACATGTCTTATTGAGTGAGAATTTTTGTAAATGGATGCTCGATAGCCTCAGAGATGTCCCCTATGCAGGTTTTACATTGTATCAGCAGTGGAATCTTGTCCTAAGGGCAATTCTCCGATCAGCTGATCCCAATCATACTGTAAAACATGATTTGATTTGTCAAAGCAGTTTGTGTCCCCTGAAGTGCCTTTTTGAAACTAACACTTAGTAGGTTTTTTAAACAGGCATGGCGTAGAATGTTTCTGTTACAGGTGCCAGTGTTTAAATTGTAAGGCCATTTGTGTTACAAACCACAACTGAAGTACATTTCAAATCAGATTAAATAATAACTGATTGTATTTTTTGAGAGTATGCACATCTTCTAGATTAGATAAATGAAGCAGAAGGCCTTGCAGGCAAAGAATGAGTAAAAAAACATCTTGAAAATACAGTATAAATGAATACAAAATAACAGTAGAGTACAGTCAAGTGTTTTATAATGCTTTATTGGAAGTGCAAGGATGAATGCTTAGAGATGATGCTGTGGAATATCAGCAATCAGCGTTTTATCTAAACTGTCATAGCAGATGGTTAGCTGCAGAGGGTCATAGGTTCAAATCCCATCTAGAGTTACACCCAGTTGAGGATGGGCTCAGTGCCACATACACTGGAATCATACTGTAAACTTGACAATAACACATTCTTCAGTACACACATACACATGTGCATGCAGGTCATATACTCAGACACATGCACCTAATTACACAGCTACAAATGGACTGCCCAGACCAAAGCTTCTAGCAGTGACCGTGTTTTTCATTTTGGTCTCCATAGCGATGTCAAAGTCCCTTTTATCTTCAGGCCTCAAAGGCTGACCAGACTTCATCATGTGGTTCCTTTATTGGGCCTGAGCTTTGTTGCCCCCTCCGCCCTTAACATTCATTCAAATCCCGCATGGTTCCGGCCCATGGATGTGTGTGGGGAAGGGTAATTGGGTTTAGGGCTGAACGAGAACATCTGTGCTGCACAGCCTCAGTCAAGCCGGAAGCTCCTGCCATGCAGGCTGAAAATGACATGTTGTGGGATACAGCAAACGACTATGGTCTTCCAAACTTGACCCACCCACCAAACTACCATGAAAATAACTTCCCAAACAACATGATGAGTGACACATGGTACAGTAGGTATAGTATTGCACTTCAGGTGGAGATACTTAGTATATCATTATCCTTGGATGGGGCACAGTAGTCCATTGAAAGAAAAAAAGAGTTCCTGTGACTGACAATGTACCAGTTATACCTGATAACGGTTATAGTTAGTGTATGTGTGTGTTTCATTTAAATATGAAAGCAATGTGTTTTCATTCACGGACGCCGGCGAGGTTGTTCCCTTGTTTCACCACTTAGTATGTGTTCTGATATCGAAGCTACATAAGCCCTCGGATATCAACACATTTGACTTCTCCATGCTTCAATGTTGTCAGCGTTCATCTAAAAGAGCCCGTATTGCTCCAAAAGCACATTCACATCTACAGTGTGTGTTATTATCAGTCAGTTGAGTACATATATGTGTAATCTCATCTATAAAAGGTACGTATAAATCTGTTGTCAAATACAAGGTATGTCGTTAACAAAAAAAGTATTTGACATTCTCTCATTAGCAGATATCTTATTGCACCCCTAAGAAGCCAGAATATTAGGTTATTTCACATTCATTATATCTTTTAAAAATGACCCCACAAATGAAAAAGAGCTAGACAAAGACTAATAATAAGTATGAACAAGGCACCACAGATCTTTTGGAAGTGTTTGGTAAGAGGTGCAACATTGCACCCTTGGAACACCTTTCACAACACAATTAGTTAAGTGGTCATGGTGCTCATGCCGATGAAGAGCAAGACTGAAAGGGGGATTAAGGAGAGAAAGAAGACATGCCCACATATGTTCCCAAGGTTGAAAGATGAGTCACCACAATTGGACGTGACCCAAACATGGAGGAAAACAGGGACTGATATGTAAATGGTCTTCTTATCTTTTATCATACTGAAGCATATATATTGTATTTTGATATTGGCATTTTCAAAAATGTTTATTTATTTATTTATTTATTTATTTATTTATTATATTGTCATTTTTGGATGTACTGTATATATTTGACATACTCACATGTACAGGGCCTTCCACTGAAATGTCTTCTTTTTTTATTTGAACAAAACGTGCCACACAAATAAAGTTTGCTGTTGGAGTCTGAATGAGTTGTGTGGATTTCTGCCTCTATGTTTGTATCTTCACTATATTCCTGGAATCTGTATAAGTAAGAGGTACCACCTGAGCCTGGCTACATGAAGCCATGCAGACCAGGGACAGAAACCTGTTACAATATTACAGTAACTGAATAAATATAAACCGTGCAGAAGTGCACTAAACGTTCCACCATTTTATTTAAGTGTCTGAATTAGAATTTATACTCTATGGTGCATTACAGCATTCCCACAACAGACAATGTGCACACTACATTGTGATGTAAATATTACTGTAATGAGAAGAGTAGTGAGTGTTCCCTATAGAGGATAGTGAGAATAAAATATATAACAATCATCTTCCTGAATAATGAAAATGGACCAACTGAGACTTCCTTTATACTTTATCTTTATTTGCTCTATAGTTCTTTTCAATATACTATTGGCTGATTGTTGGTAAGTCTTATGGTTTTGCATTGTGTGTGTGTGTGTGTGTGTGTGTGTGTGTGTGTGTGTGTGTGTGTATGAGCATGTACAGTATGCATAGTGTGCACATGCATGATATTGTATCTGGGTAATGTGAACATACAGAGCTACAGGCACATGTATGTGGTTTTGGGTTACTCCAGGCGTGCTAGAGACACATGAAACAGCACAGAGCAGCTTTGTACTGTATGCAAACGTTTGATAAGCATATGTGGACATGCAGTGGCTGCACCCTTGCAGTACCTACGGTGTTGGCATAAGCATGATGTTAGCTATTGCCGCCTGAAGGTTGAAGGGTGAATGATTGATTGGGTTTAATTGTATCCACAACACTGCCTATTTGCACAGGCATTATTGATGACTGCATTTCAGAGGGGAACGCTGTCAGGTTGCCAGATTCACAGGTCATTTCCTAGGTAGGGTTTTATATAAATAACTGGAGAACTTGCTGATGTAGCCATCTTATGAAGTCTCTCCTGAAATCACTGAGAAAGACCAGATAACCAGCGACATCATCATCCATAGCAGTCACTGTCTCTCAGACACGCACGCACGCATACATACACGCACACACGCACGCACACACACACACACACACACACACACCTGTGAACAAGGACACTTGTATTTACAGTATAATTGACAGTATAATAAATAACATGTTCTAATCCTGGAATATTTGCTGATTTAAAGATCTACTTCAATCATAAATATAGTATACTGTATGAAAGGTTAACACCATGCATAAACACACACTTTAGACATCTCCATACCAGGTGTCAGGCAAATATATTCATGTGGCAGAGCCCACATCCACCCACCCTGATGCCTGCCACAGTGTTTCCATGTGGCCGTCATCCTTCAGCATGTATGTCTAATCCACGCTTAACCCCTTCTGTACCTGCTAGTTAAAACCACTGTATATTTGTTCTCACTGTGAGTTTATGTAGCTCTGGAAACAAGTTTCTGCTACATGACCTAATAGCATTACCTAATAGTATTACTATTATGTATACGTATATTTAACATTTCTGTAACATATCCTGGTCTTATGCTTTAAGCACTTTGGTATTAAGCACTATATGATTTCTATATTATATCTGTGTTTCATTTAATTATATATTGACATGGTAGTTTCTGTTTAATATAATATTGTTTGCTTAATTGTCTGCCATGTGTTGTAAATGTAATAATTCCAACCCATGTAACACTGCACACATGTTGCTATCAGTCCTGAGACTTCATTCAACCATAACGTGTAGAATCCATCCATCTTTTTAGGACTGCAGTCCTGTTAAAGACAGGACAACAATCAAGACAATAGCACAAATGACTAAATGACTAAATTGCTAAATGCTATTGATCATTTCACTAAGTGCCGTACAGCAACAAAGATAAGATTGTCGTTCCCTGGGCTCCATTCTCAAGCCTGGAAGCTTCTTGAAGCAGGTGAAGCCCTCAACTCCAGCATGGCCGCATGCTGCCCTGCACAGTGCGTCTTCTCTGACAGTACATCATTAGCTGTCTGCTGAACACCTGGAGGCAAAGCCAGAGAGGTAATTAGACAGGACATGGTTATGTCTGCACGCAACCACCATTAACCCACCTTACCTCAATTACAGCAGAGAAAGGGCTTACTTGTTGTGGCAGAGAGAGAGAGAGAGAGAGAGAGAGAGAGAGAGAGAGAGAGAGAGAGAGAGAGAGAGACAAATGAGATTAGGAGAGAGAGAAAAGTGGAAGTGGAACAGAGACTAAGCTTAAGAAAACAAAGCGAGAAATGAAATTGAAGCAGAGAGAGAGAGAGAGAGAGAGAGAGCAAGACTGGTAAATGGACTGCATTTATATAGCGCCTTTCTAACCTTCCGGCCACTCAAAGTGCTGTAAATGATTACATCACAGGCGTCAGCCATGCAAGGCGCCACCTGAACACTGTGTGTCTTGCTCAGGGACACCTCGACACTTCAAACCAGCGATATCAATAATATCACCTATCGCCCCAATATCACCTTACCCAATGAGAGAGAGAGAGAGAGAGAGAGAGAGAGAGAGAGAGAGAGAGAGAGATCAGCCCCAGACATGTCAAATATGATCCAGCTAACGTCTCTGTGCCCAGAGCTAATAAAGCCTGGAATTTGCTGTAGCTTTTTCATAAGGCAGTGGCCCTGGAGGCCTGCCAGTAGCACCAGGGAGAGGGAGCTTATCCTCTATGTTATAGTTATATAACTATAAAGACACAAGGGTATAGTAGACACACACACACACAGGACACAGCCCTTGCATTTGCACAAACAAATGCTCACAGTTGACCTCAGTGTGACGTATGGTAGGTTACACTCAGAAGGCTTCACAGGGGTGCCATTGTAGAAAGCCCATCAAACATATTTACATGTCAACCCTGTGAGCGTGCATGCGCTGCGGTTGCGGTGCGTGCCTGTATGGACCAATAGCATGGCTTCACCTGCCGCGCGTAAAACACATTAGCGGTGTGCCTCTCCACTCACCTCCTCACGACTAATTTCCCTCCTCCAGTGGCGTTGGACGAGCCCGTGCAGATCGCACACGTCATAGGAATGCCTGCCTTGATGAGTGGAAACATCCCCCTCGTCAACACGAGCTTCCCATCAGTGTCTCCGCTCCTTTGTTGACATGTGAGATGCCACACTGTAGTCACATTGTATGTGAAGAACAGTGTAATGTTAGGCACAGGAATGATAATAGACCGCTGAGACATCAGTTCAGTATGTCGTGTGAGTCATTGCTCTGTTTCGTTGAATGTCAGTCAATGCATCTGATGGACTGCAAATACAGAAGGTTGTCTATTATCACTGTCACTATAATACAGGCTTTGATTATAACAATAATGAAATATGTATCATATGTCATTTTTATATTACCAAAAAATGTGGTGCCATACCTTCAAATAAATACAGTACCATAATGAATTATATAATAACTTTTTTATTATTTATTTGCTGCAACAAATTAATAAATTAAGTTATTGTATTAAATTAATTCAATTTCATCTCATTCTTATTCAGCCTCATGTAGGGTATAAAATGGTTTGAATCTGAATTTGCATATCGCTGCACAGATGTGCAGGTATAGGCTGTTGGTCTCCTGCAGGTAGGTAGGGGCTGTTGGTCTCCTGCAGGTAGGGGAAACCAGGTATATTAGGATTATTTTATTAGTCAAGCATTAGGGACTACAGCGCAAGCAATTATTTATGACACAGGATTCCTCCATAAAATCTAGCATGTTACATTGAAACTCATACAGACACAAACTGTATGCACACACACACACACACACACACACACACACACATGTGTGCGCGTGCACACACACACACACGCACACGCACACACGCACACACACACACACACACACACACGCACACACGTACACACACACACACACACACACACACACACAGAGTTAGCTGTCAATCCACCTAATAGCCAGCTCTCCATCATCTGGTATACTGCTGAGCTCACCTAGAACATACTTCATACATGCTGTGTGATACATCAATCATTTCCATGATTTGGTCTGACAGTCTGCATTGTTGAATGTTTACAAAATCAAGTGCCACTTCCTTCATATAGACTTATGTAAGTTGTGTTATCAACTGCTACCTACTACAGTAAATGCTATCTGCCTTGTCATAGTCATGTTGAATGTATCCATGAGCTTTGCCTGTGCCCCTGGGGCTGCAGTCCTATGCCTTAAGCCCATTTTAGAGTTCTGTTCCTTTGGTCAAAGCAACAGGGCAGCCCTAGAATAATCTCTAGGAGAATGATATAAAGATATAAAATGACATATTGTTCAAAGCTAATGAAACAGTTCATGTTTTCCTTATGATATGATCAGGTACAGTAGGCTATTGTAAACATGATTACTGTATATTGTCATGTGTAGATTGTGTGCCCAATGGTAAACCCAAAATACAGAAAATGAAAATGTATTACGTGTCGCCCTCCAGAGGAAAGTGGTGGAAGTATGTTTTCAATATAAATACTTTTTTTTACAGCTTTGGCAATAAATCGAGTACATGAACCCTTTAAACATTTATTTCAATTCTTATTAAACAGTTTGTTGAACAACAAAATACAGAGTTACATACTGTGCACTATACAAAATAGAACTGTAAAAAAATATATATTATTCTACAATATCACATATTAATACATCCAAATATTCAATGTTAACATGTACATTATATACATAACAAATTACACATATAACAAATATTCTTAGTTATGTAACCTAACAGTCATTGCATGTGTACACAAAATGAAAAGGCTGTTGGTCTCCTGCAGTGCATTTAGTCTTTAGTCAAACCAAAACTGAAAATCTTTTTTTTTTTTTTTAAGTTGATCACAAGCGTTCATTGAATGGGCGTGGACAGGGAGGCCTCTGCGGTCTAACCACTTGAAACTGACAGACAGGTGGTGGTGGAGCTAAGCCTGTACTTCTTGGAGGCACTGCGCGCCTTGCGTGGAGTGGGTGGAGGAGAAGCCACACTCAAGCTCCGCACCTTATTAAAACTGTTTCTAAGGCTGTCCCTCCTGGTCTCGGATGTACTGCTGCTCTCCTTAGACACGAAGGCGTCCGGGCGGCACAAGCCAGCCTTCAGACAGCAGCAACACAGGAGTCCAGCAATAGCCTTCCTCAGCTCGCTACTGCCCAGGGCATAGATAACAGGGTTCAGGCCGGAGTTGAGCACCGCCAGGCAAATGAACCAGTCGGCGCTGTACAGAGGTGCACACTGGCGTGACACACAGAAGTAGTCCACCAGTAAAAGCAGGAACAGCGGCCCCCAGCATATCAGAAATAACCCAACAATGGAGATGACAGTTTTTAGAAGTGCCAGGGAACGCCTACGGCTGCGGTGGGAGCCCAGCTCCGAACTGCTGTGCACGTGGCAGTAGATGGCACCGTACAGCACCCCGATGGCCAGCAGGATGATGAAGAAGATAACGAGGGTGAACAAGATGTAGCTCTTGGAATAGAGGGGCAGCAGGGTGGAGCAGTCTTCTAGGCTGCACACACAGTTCCAGCCCAGCAGGGGGAGCAGGCCTATCGCCAGCGCCAGGAGCCAGCAGAGCACCACCAAGCCGTAAATCCGGAATGTCTTCCTGGCTGACTTCTGGTGCAGCGGCTTCATCATGGTGGTGTAGCGCTCCACGGCGATCAGCAGCAGGCTGAATATGGAGGCGGCCAGCGCCACGAACAGCACGCCCTCCCTGATGAGCCAGAGGATGGGCCTGAGGCGGAAGGTCTCCTCGCCGGACATGCAGATGTTGACCACGTAGGCGGCGCCCGTGAGGAGGTCGCTCAGGGTGATGTTGGCAATGCATACGTAGACCCAGCGCCAGCTGTGGCGGATGCGCGACAGGACGGCCACGAGCACCAGGAGGTTCTCTAGGATGATCAGGACGCTGATGAACAGGGCGACGGCGGCTGTGGCGCCCAGCTGCTTTCGGTTGCCGGATATGGTCCGGTTCTGCAAGCGGCCGGTGAAGTTGTAGTGCGTCACGATCACCTGGTCGATGCCGGCTGTTGCGTCTGTACCGTTAGCAGTGTGGAGGAGATACAGGTGTGGGCAGGAGGAGGGGGAACTGAGAGAGGAGAGTACATCCATTCTGTAGCTGGGGGTCGGACAAGACGGAATGAGCAGGCAGGAAGACTGGACGTCTGGACAGAAATCTGGCCTCCGGGTCAGGCTGGAGAAGAGGTTGGACCTCGATGAGGATGAGGCTCACCAATCTCAACTGGTTCACAACACACACACACACCTGAAAAGACAACAAGAAAAAATTGCATAAATATTATATTTGACTAAACGAAGATAATGCATGCTACCTTCTTATCCAATCCACCTTTAAAGCACCATTTAAAACCTAGTAGTAGTAGTAGTAGTAGTAGTAGTAGTAGTGGTGCGTATACTCCCCTGAGAGCTGTGGTTAGGATGGGAGAAGCAGCTGCAGACCACGTTTAAATCAACACACACATGATATTGTATTCAAAGACTAGCCTGGAATTCAAATCACTTTTATTGAGCATCTATATAATCACCTGGGATTACTCCTAAATGTTTTTGCTTGAATTTCAGCTATTGACATGTAATTAAAAGTTACATTAAATTGTAAATTAGATTTGTCCAGTACATATTGAATCATGAGTAATGTAAGCAAGAAAAACATCTTACTAATTGAAATATGCATGTGAAAATGATACATTGGAACAATTAGCAGGTATATTCTATTAAAATTGAAGCTCTGCAAAATGCAGTGAAAATACTTACTGGGAGAGTGTGTGATGGGTCGTCTATGCCTGACTACAGATAATTTCTGCTTATGTCGGATAGGGAAGTAAGTCTTGAATAGGTGGTCACACCACACCCAATTAAGCCACACAAGCACCCATGTGCTTACACAAGCACACAAGCACACAGGCACGCATGTACGCACACACACACACACACACAGAGCAATGTGCAAGAGAAATGCCTGTCCTGTCAGTTCATCAACTCACCATGGTTTTAAATTGAAACCTGACAAAAGCCTTTTGGTCAGCTTAATAAAGTAAATAAAGTTATTAATTAATATTACACTAATAATGTGCTTGACTTATGCCATCAATTTCCAGCATGTGTAGACAACTATGTTGCATGATGCCACTGCCAGGACTGTATGACACTTTCACTACCACTGCAATATCCTAAAAATATAAGGCATTGCTCAATGTGCTCTCTAGAGTATGTGGGAAGGATGCTTTAAAAACACATGTATCCCGTATAGCCTCACAGATGTCTGTAGAGTAATGCGATTCAACAATGTTTATACGGATGTGTGGCAAGACGCCCATGCTCACTATACTCTGGAACATAGCCAGGCATTATTACTTAAACTTTTTTTTTTTTATCTCAATGCTTCTCAGATGAAACTAGAGAAAAACAGGAACTTAATCAGATCGTACCCCTCCCTGTACTGTAGTGTGTGAGTGAAGATAGAGCAGGGTTTCATACCTCTTCCACCCAGCTGTGGTGGCAGAGGTGGAAAGGTTACCGCCACACTCTGTCACTACATGCACAGGCAACACAAACTGCTCATCGTGCACTGTAGTGCTCACAACACGCAGCAGCACTGACAGTGAAGCTTCACTCACTGCTAAGTTTGTGTAGCCGTTTGAAACGGCTATTCACTCACCAACAACAGATACCGTACTTTGCTTGTGTAGACATGTGCGTCTGCATGTAAGAGGGGTATCACCTTCAACAGCAAGGACCAATTTAATTTAATAGCACGACATAACATCTAAATATCCTTTGTAAATCACCATACATAGCTCTGAAAAACTTAAATTTTATTTAAAAAAAAAAAAATGTATTGAAACATTTATTAAAATCAAAATAATTATTTTCAAATCATCAACATCAATTATTTTCAAATCATCAACAACCCTTTAAACACACTGTAATTTGCACAGAGGAGTCCTGACACACAGTTTGAGAACCACTGTTACAGATGATAGTCTAACTTTTGCTAAATAAAGTGATGCCAGTCTTAAAGCAAAGAAAAACAAGGTATCAAATCAAGACATTCAAATATAGGATCCCACCCAAATCACACAGGAAGAATCCCTTCTCTCAGGGGTACGGCATGTTTAGAACATACTTATCGGCGTATTGCTTACTTTAATTATTATTTACCATATCAAAAAGTCGAATTGGTCGTCAAAGCTGCTTGATCCAAACCGGTGCTTGTTCCTTGGTGGCAGCTGTCCCGGCGTCCGGCGAAGGTTCTTCCAGAGTCTGTGTCTCAGCAGCCCAAAATGGCAATGGCTTCAGTGCCCCGGCAGCCCAAGATGTGGCTTGTACCAGTGCCCCGGCATCCCAAGATGGCGCCCGTTCCTGCATCAGTTCCTGGTCTTGTCCCAGTCTCTGAGCCTGTTCTGACGTCTGTTTCTAAGCCTGTTCTGACGTCTGTTTCTAAGCCTGTTCTGAAGTCTTTCTAAGCCTGTTTTGAAGTCTGTTTCTGAGCCTGTTCTGAAGTCTGTTTCTAAGCCTGTTCTGACGTCTGTTTCTGAGCCTGTTCTGAAATCTGTTTCTAAGCCTGTTCTGATGTCTGTCTCTGAGCCTGTTCTGACGTCTGTTTCTGAGCCTGTTCTGAAATCTGTTTCTAAGCCTGTTCTGACGTCTGTCTCTGAGCCTGTTCTGAAGTCTGTTTCTAAGCCTGTTCTGACGTCTGTCTCTGAGCCTGTTCTGACGTCTGTTTCTGAGCCTGTTCTGAAGTCTGTTTCTGAGCCTGTTCTGACGTCTGTCTCTGAGCCTGTTCTGACGTCTGTTTCTGAGCCTGTTCTGACAACTGTCTCTGAGCCTGTTCTGACATCTGTTTCTGAGCCTGTTCTGAAGTCTTTCTAAGCTGTTCTGAAGTCTGTTTCTAAGCCTGTTCTGAAGTCTATTTCTGAGCCTGTTCTGACGTCTGTTTCTGAGCCTGTTCTGAAATCTGTTTCTAAGCCTGTTCTGACGTCTGTCTCTGAGCCTGTTCTGAAGTCTGTTTCTAAGCCTGTTCTGACGTCTGTCTCTGAGCCTGTTCTGACGTCTGTTTCTGAGCCTGTTCTGA
>JAODUE010055406.1:0-24522 GCA_027564755.1 Amblyopsis hoosieri | reverse complement strand
AGCCTGTTCTGAAGTCTGTTTCTGAGCCTGTTCTGACGTCTGTTTCTGAGCCTGTTCTGACAACTGTCTCTGAGCCTGTTCTGACATCTGTTTCTAAGCCTGTTCTGAAGTCTTTCTAAGCCTGTTCTGAAGTCTGTTTCTAAGCCTGTTCTGAAGTCTGTTTCTGAGCCTGTTCTGACGTCTGTTTCTGAGCCTGTTCTGACAACTGTCTCTGAGCCTGTTCTGACAACTGTCTCTGAGCCTGTTCTGAAGTCTTTCTAAGCCTGTTCTGAAGTCTGTTTCTGAGCCTGTTCTGACGTCTGTTTCTAAGCCTGTTCTGAAGTCTTTCTAAGCCTGTTCTGACAACTGTTTCTAAGCCTGTTCTTAAGTCTGTCTCTGAGCCTGTTCTGACGTCTGTTTCTAAGCCTGTTCTGAAGTCTTTCTAAGCCTGTTCTGACAACTGTCTCTGAGCCTGTTCTGAAGTCCGTCTCTGAGCCTGTTCTGACGTCTGTTTCTAAGCCTGTTCTGAAGTCTTTCTAAGCCTGTTCTGACAACTGTTTCTGAGCCTGCTCCGGCTCCTTTCCTTGTCCTATCTCCTGAGGGCTTTAGCCATTGATGTCGACTACCAGCTGTGCCTCCAGCCATGCCCCCAGGTTGCCACCCTTCCCCCCATCCCTAAATCTTGCTACGTGTTGTGTGATTGGGTCCTACCACACCCCCTCTCAGCATTATACATGTTCTTTCTGCACAATGTTTTATTCAAGCCTTTATATGAAGATGGCAATACATACAAGAACACTGTCACTGTAATGTAATGACAAATGACACAGACAAAATACCTGTTATTTCCAATATACTGTCTATAGTAATATAATGAGACATGGTAATTGTGGGTCTACATTATGCAATGTAGGGCACATTTTTGAATCAACTTCTTAGTGAATCAGTACAGGTTGCGAAAAAGTCAACATGGTGTACAGTATAAAAAACAAAAACATGACAGGAAAAAATTCAGAAAATGTAGCAGGCCAAGGTGTCAAATCAAATAGTTAGAGTTTAAATGACATCGGAAACAGAAAAACACATCCAGCCACCAAACTCTGAGGTGTTAACAACACCCATAACAGCTGAAAACGCCCTTTCTGAAAAAACACTCCTCTACCACAGAAGGAAATGCACCAGTATACACTTTACATTTGCAAACCACACCCAAATATATGGGTCTTTAAATTATGCATTATGATTCAGCTATTTAGTCCAATTAGATAATGGGCAGTAGGCCTATATGATCATTTTCAACACACTAAAAATAAACCATAAATTTTATGGAAAAAACTGGCAGCTGTGGTTGCCAGAAAAAATCTGTAATAAATACGATAGAATGTCACTGTAAAAAACAGTTTTCTACCATAATTTGAACACATTTTTTTACTGCATTATTTACGGTATTATATGGTAAAAGGAAGACAGTAGGCTACAGCTGAATTTACGGTTAAGGTTGGAGTTTTCTTCCATATTTTACACTGTTCTGCTGCCATATATAAATAAATAAATAAATAAATAAATAAATAAATAAAGGGAACCAGTAAAACTGCTGATTAAATCCACATGCAAGAAGTATACTTCTTCATTCTCCCATAAAAGGCAGTATACATATAGGCCTATGTAAGAAACATATTTATATTTGCCCTTCATCGTAGTCATCATAAGCACTATTTGCTGTCGTGTTCTTCCTACACGTCGCCACCTCACTATTTTGGTGACATTGTTAGAGGCACAACAATATTGAACACTCCAGAAATGGCAACAACTGATAGGATAAACATGCAATTTTGATATTTTTTACCTAAGCCTTTACTGCATGCGCTAAGTTTGTTTTATTCATACCTCTTGACAATATAACCTTCGGAGTTACCATAAATTACATTTATATTTTAGGTCCAATATCTTCTCTTTTTACATTTACTTTATTCACAGAATAACATTGCCTATTGCATTGCTACACAAAACAATTGACATATGGCCGTATATAGGGTGTATTAAACTGCCAATTATGTCAAATTGGATGGTTCAAAATGTTCTTCAGCTAAATGACAAGTCAGAATCAATTATCTTTAAACTTCCAAGGATAAATATGGTAGTTGTCCTGTCCACTAATGTGACACCAAACCCAGATTGAGTGTTTGATTTCATTTGCTGTTGTGTGCAGTCAACATCCAGTGGTCACAAATAGACATTACATATTAGGAACGATTTAACGCTTAAACTTTAGTGATGGCCTGATAAACGCTGCATGCAGAAGCTTTTTGGGAACACTGTATATTGCTTAGTTCAAACAAAGCACAGTGGCGCAAATAGTGATTTCATAATAATAACACTACCACTACTACTACTACTAATAATAATAATAATTATAATAATTCCCCAATTGAGGTGACCACCCCCACACACTCACATTTAACTTACACACGTGATGTTCAGGTCCACGGAATATAAGTGTAGAGGATGCTTTCAGAGTCAAATGTGCTTCAAATCGGATGTATGCAGATGTGCCCAGTCTGAACTGTCTGCCAGCTAAAGACGTATTTATTTTGCGGTACGGTAGACTACTATCATGCTCACCATCACTCTCTTGCTACACACAGTGAAGCAAGCCCACATGTAAGACGAAACGATGCACATCAATTTTTTCTGTGATAAAGTAAACATCACAAAGCATTTTTACATTACTTGTTATGGCTGCATTGCCTTTAAAAGGTTGGTTCCAGGCCCGCAAACATTGGCTGATTATTAACACAAATATGAACGCCACATAAGACTTAGTTGTTATGTTAAGAGTTGTTATTATAGTGATCGGATTAAAATGTTGATAACATTCAATTTGAATAGCCTATGTGTTTAGATTTAACTTATTTTCATAGTTCAAAACAAGTCCACTGAAATATTTTGTATGCTTGATAAATAATGTATGGATAGGCTACTGTCAAACGCTATGAATACATCTAACATTCTTTTGTATGTAAATTAATTTTGCGTTCAGTCAGCACCTCCATACTAGATCATGCTTAGATGTTAAATGTACATGTGCTGCCGCTTTAAAACGGCAGGGGACGCCATTGATCAAGAAACATTCGGGTGCAACAGGGCACGAGCATTCAATAGTATCTCTGAGGATTTTTCCTCAACTTGTGTTCGCCGCGCGCACAGGCAGATGTGTTATTTGGGGCAAGAGAAAGGAAGTAGCGACAGGCTAGCAGGTTAGCTGGTCTAAATAGATCCAAGCTATGTGGAAAGGATGTAGTTTTGATGCTATTTCACTTTAGCGAGTCCTGTTCTTTTGTGTACTGACGCGAAACAGTAGTGAAGCATTGTTTGGGTGTTTTCGCCAAGCTGATAATCGTTGCCTGTACCGTACGATTACGTCGTTAGCCTGCTTGCTAAAGTGTCTCGATTTCATCCAAAGGAACAAGCAGGAGCTCGAAACGCTGTGACCTGATATTTCTTATATGGTAGTTGCATTGCGAAGACTGCAATAAAGGATTACTGGGAGACAATGAAAAGCACAACTGAGCAAGGTAAAACGGCGTAGGAACATTATTTTTTACTGTGTAGCGATATACCACATCAAACAGTTAGAATAATGGATTTGCCATTCGCTTTATGAGATGTATAGTCAATTCAATTATATTGGCCGTCTATCAGAACTGTATCCCATTGTTCAATCATGAATTGGCTTTTGGGTATTCTTGTGTACAGTACATTGCTCTCTAAAGCAGTCATGTACGTACATGTTTTGTTCTTTGATTTCGGTGTGTGATTTGAGGATGATTTACCGTACATGGCTTGGATTGTTGCACATGCTTTAGTGATATTCCAGTCTGTGCAATGTAACAGTGTGATTGTTAGTAAGGCTGGACAAGAAAGGTGGAGTGGTTCCATAATGTCTCAATGCTTCAAAGTTTGACGTAGGCATAGCCTACTCTTTTGTTGTCAGAACGCAGTCTGACTAGTTTTACTGACTCCATCGCCCACAATGTAGCAGGAACCACGCTGTCACTATGCTTTGCTTGTGGTGACATTAAATGATCGCCATAGATAGCAGTGCCCACACGTGATTCCAAGTTCCAACCCTATCAAAACATTTTTTTTTTATCAAAGCAATAGATATAATATTGTTTTGATCAATACTAACCGACATGACAATGTAACATTAATACACTCCAACAACATAGCATAATTATATAAATTAACTTGTGTCAAGTGATTAGATATAGTTTGTGACATGTTTTAAGTCTAGCTATTACTGAAGTATAGGAATTAATAACATGATACATACACAATACATTTAGCCATAATCCACAAAATGCCTTCCGTGGTCCAGAAAGGGGCCATATTCCCGTCGGCACACGGTTTGGACACTGCTGTGCCACCGTAGGCTGACCAGGCTGTCAGTAGCTGAAAGGGGATGATAGAAGGTGGTAGAAGATACTCTATTTATAGGAGCTCTGACTTGAATAATACAAGTTGGAAACTGAGGGGAAAAGATAGGGTTATCAGATTTATAGTTTGTGTACAAGGAATGTATATTGTAACTAGTAGGGTACACTGCAGTTATTAAAGATGAATTATAATCTTAACAACGAACATAGTTTAGTAAACATAGTATGTCTGTCATGTCTAGTGCTAGTTGAATAAACATTGAGTAATTAAATAATCTGGGTTACATTTTTGTTAGCGAAAACAAATTAATTAGTCTAAATTGTATCTTGCCACAGAATTTGGCTAATTAGCTGCTCAGCTGAATAGCATCCAATTAGTTTTGGGTGGGTCTGTCGCTATATTCTGCTTTTTAAAAAATCTGTAACTGGAACAACACACATTTTAGCATGACCAAACAAATAGGGTTGTGAAAGAGACATTGATACAAATGTACACCTGCAGGCACTGGAAAATAACCTTCCTAAACTAATCAGACTAATCTGCATTATGCACAACACAGCGTTTCATTTATTGCTTATTCATTGTCTATCTATATAACCACCAGATTACAGATTCTAATGTTTATGTATGACCGTCAGGCTCTAAACTAAATGTGTGATCTTTAATGCTTTGTGGTTTCCCCATACTGCCTTTTGTGTACTATTTTTAGATGAGTGTTAAGGTTTCAGTGTGTCAGCTATCTCCAGCTATCTTATTATGTTTGTTTCCACATAAGTCTTAGTCTTGTTATTCACAACTATCTTAACTCAGAAATTCAGTAATGTAAATGGATACTGGGTGTCATACATTTGTTTATCAATCTTTAGCTAAATCAATAGCCGCTGTCTGGACATGACTATGGCATGACGTTAGAGTGCAATGGGTGCCATGTACACGTGTGGTTTGTTTTCAAATTAAAGTGAAAAGAAAATGTTAGAATTAATTATAATCATAATGCCATCATTTTCATAAAGCGTTAAACCAAAAGACTATATTTCACGCAAGATGTATAGGTTACCAGTTTCATAAAATCCCTGGTGAAATGCTTTAATGTCTATCATGTGGTAGTGGTACAGACCCGGTCTCAGAATCTGGATAATCTGTGCCTCTGAAAGAAGTTTGACAGAACAGGGTCAGTAGAACAGATTGAGTTATTGTGGATTCTTGCAACTTCGTGAGAGCAGAGAGAAAACAATCTTGGACAGCATTCATTACAGCTGTGGTGCCTGGTCAGAACTATATAGGTCTGAGGACTCGGAGGACACGCCTGCTCTCCCATGACACTGGAAATCGCAGCCTCAGTGGGAATTATTTTGTCCAGGTATAGAAAATGTGCTAAATGACCTCTAACTATACTTAGCCTTTTACCATTATGAAACAAGCCATGAGCAGAGTCGAGCCCTACTGTATAAGAGGGCAGACATTGTCACATCATATGGGCATCTGCTAAATTGACAATAAAAACGGATGCATGAATAATTTGTAATAAATTGAAAAGAAAAAAGCCCGTATTGCTGCTTATAACCAAATATATAGATAGCCCTACACCGCTGCGATTTTCGCTTGTGCGTGTGGCAGCGACTAACCTGACGTGCCAGTTAAATTTCTCACGGCAAAATTAAACTGAAGACCATCCTGATCTCGTGAGACTAAGGATCTCTTTACAGTTGTGCTAGCAATTCAAATTTCGAATCGGCCTCGAGAGGTCATTGAAATCTATAGTGTCTCCACCAATCAGAATCGAGCTAAAAGCTATCAGGCTTTCTTGCAGAGTCATGTCAATATATATAAAAAAAAAAAAAAACCTATAATAGTCTCTTGAAATAGTCTGGAAACTCAATCTGGATGGCAGACCAATCAGCGTCCATGGGGCTGGGTAAGTGTGATAATGTTGAAGTCAAGCATGTGTTTCTAAACAGTAGTAGAGTTAAATGAAGCGATACAAACAGAACAATGCCGATTGGTTAAAGGCTGTCAGTCCATTTCAAAATTAACCAGAGGTCTACCCAGTAGGAGACACGACTGTTAACTCTTCCCAATGGAGTGTGTCCAGACCTATGGTCCAGAATTTATTCACAAAGTGAATTTTGGGTCTGGTAACTGGTTACACCAGGTTATCATACTAGAGTGAGTCCAAAAATCCACTGTCCTTGAGTGACACTGGATTATGAATGATCATTGAAAAACAGGTATATCTTAAATGCTTTAATTTGCTGTCAGGATGAATTGAACAATATATTATACAATCTCAGGTTTAACAGAATATTTCGACTTGACAAAGTATGTCGTAGTAGTGAATAAAACTCAACAAGGAATGCTTTCATTGAGAAATGGTGAATGCCTTCACACTAAAAGCTTGCCTGTTAAATTAAAGACCTGTTGAAACCTGTGTCTGCATATAATTCTGCTCATCTTGTTGCTGTCCCTGTTACCTTCTCAAGAACTGTGAGATGGGCTGCGTTTGGCATTTTCCCTCTGTTAAATCTACAGGTTGGTTGATACGGATGTACTAAGTAAAACTATGCATAAACATCTTGAAAAATGTCTCACGTACAAAACTGGTACAAAACATACAAGTATAACAGATTAAAGTAAATGGGTATTTTAGTCATATATTCGATTTTAATAATTTAACTTAAATAAGGGTTATATACAATAGTTTATATGTTGGACACTAGACCTACTCCCCCAACATAGCCCAGGCTACATAGAAATAACATAGCCTCTAGTAATATGATTTGTGCTCACTACATCTTAGCCTTTTACTAATCTTATTAAAATAATAAAATTAGAAACTATCGATTATTTTAATGGTTACGTAGTAATGGTAGCGTTGGTTTATTATTGGTTATCATATTGGCTGGAAAATGTTATTATTGTGCACCACTGTTACTAAAAGCAGGTTAATGAGATGAACTGTAGCCATATGCATGCATATCCCAGGCATGCCTAGGTTTGTTTGTGTGTGCTCATGTTTGCACAGTTGCAGTACACTCAGAACTGTATTTAAGTTTGATTAGGAAAATAATTACTATATATTTTTAACCTAAATTTATCATAAACAGCTATGCTATTGATAAACAACTAAAGAAAACAACTTTTCACCTAATGGTTAGGCCTGTTGGTGCGATATCTTGCTTAGCATATTAGCAGTAATTGCAGTGGCCATTAGAGTTGGGCCAATAGACGATCGTCCATCGCCGATGGCTGACGGACATCACGATGTTTCACAGGCATTGTGATTATTTTAAAGTAGCAAAGCAGCGTTCAGACAAAGTTATTACTTTCTACTGAAACACTGCGTAATATGCTTTCCGTTAGAGGCTTGCTGAATTGCTGTGATCGGGATCACCTTTACTTAAACATCCGAGCAGATGCAAATACACTCGTGCCCTGGCTGTGCATAATGTACATCTATCACACATCTCTCCGTCTGGCAATGCAATCAATGCATTATGCTAACGTAATGCTAACAACAGCAAAACAAAACAACAAAATAGTTTACTGCTGCTACTCACTTTGCTGTCGCCTACCGTGATATGGTTGGTTGTTTGCTAGCGGACGACCAGTTGTCTGTCCATCTTTTGCGCGATTTATAAGCACAAATCCTGCACACCACATCAGAAGTGGCTGTCCTCTTTCATTAGCTAGGTTAGTTTCCGTTAGAAAAAAATTGCATTATCCACATTTAAAAAGGCTATTCTTGTTTCTTATTTTTTATAAATTAAGGGAAAAAGAAACCTTCCTGAATCCTGTCCGTGTCACCAACATTGACATTGATTTGACTGAATATAGCCTAAATGGAAAAATTATGAAATTTTCCCACTTGAAATATGTTGTATTTCTTCTCCCAATAATATTGGAATCAAACCGGGAATCGATCAGAACCGGATTCGATAAGCAGAATCGGAACGATAGAAAGATAAGGAAGGAAACACAGTGACTATGGAAGGATTGGTGTAATATTGTACTGTAGGCCTTTAGTCATTAATTAATAACTACTATTTTATAGATGGTCAATCATTAATATTTAGTCAATTTTTTAAAATTTAATTTACAATGAATTATTCTACCCTAATTGAATGCATCAATGTCTGCTATAATTAAATATGTAAGATTTTATCCAATAGTGTGCAGGAATGTTGTGGGGTGGGTCCCAATGTGGTAGGAGGGCTAAATACCTTTCAGTTCTGCAGTGAGCTGCTAACTGAGCTATGCGGCATGAATCTGCAGTGCTGTGCAGGTCAAGATGTATGTGGACTGGGAAATTCTGGAGAGATCAGCAAAAGTAAGGGTGTACTTTATTTGAGGAAGATCTATGTAAAGTGACTAAGAAAGAGACACAAATCTACAGCCTAAAATACTTTGAAACTCATCAAGTCTGCAATTCAACTGGTTGCTTCAATGTGGGCAAGCTGAGTTTATGGGATTTATAAATACGCCCCTCTGTAATTATAGGGTATTTGTGAAGGGCAGACTGCCTGTTTAGGCATGGCTGTTGGGCTATATATTTGCTAGTTTGTGATTCATCCCCTTAGAGTCCCATCATAATCAGGCCAGTATTATGATTGTGATTATGCCAAATTTGAGTTTGATGCTGATTTACAGCCTTTGTAAAAACACAAGTAAATGTTTGACCACAGTCAAGATTTGTAACATCAATTTCCAATGGCCGTGATATTAAAGATTGTAGACAAGTAACAGGTTAACGGGTCTCATCTTTGTATCATGTTATCAACATTTTTAAATATGGCCATTTCTTATTTGGCAGTAGGCTATATATTATTGAGAGTACTACACAGTACTTTTTTTTTTTTTACATACTGTTGTCGAGGGAGGAAATTGGTTGATATACTGCTGCTATAATAATGAGCTACAGCCAACAGCACTGTACTGTAACAGTTACACTATTCTTACACAAGCTACCATTTGCTGAGTCCAGTCAAAGCAGCTGCTTTTATGCTGGAGTTAAGTTTAGACTGACTAGCCTTTCTGTTTATTTTGAAGGATGGCAAGTCAAAAGGATTGACCCCAGTTTGATTTGACTCTCTTGCTCTCTACTACAACGCTGTTGAGTAGAAGAGCATGTGTGTAGTATGGCCACAGGATCAGGATGCCTAGTTGATTTCTATGGTGAGTGCTATAACCTCCTCCTCCATCCTCTCTGTGGTCATGATCCTGTCCCTTGAGCCAGGATTATGGGCAGAGAGGCAAGACACTCCCCTGGCCTAGTGTACATCCTGCCCCAGTCTGGGAGCTAAACAGTTTGGGTCTCCCTGCTTGACAGTGACCAGGCCAGAAGAATAGCTTTGTGTACTGCTGAATATAGAATATGTTGGATTGTTTGTGTCACATTTAACTTAATTCATTAATAATATAATTTACATTGAAAGCTATAGTATACATACAGCATTAAGCAGACACTTTCATCCAAAGCGACTTACAATTAGTTCTGTTAGAGATAACCTTCTGTTTGAATACTCACAGTGCAGCATGTCTTCAAGACCATCTTAGTTATACAGGGTGGATGGCTTGTACCATTGTTAGGCACTGAGTGACACTGGAAAAGCTCTTTCTCGACTTCCCAGCCCGATGATGTTTTCAGGGAGGGGTCTGAAAGAAAGCAAAAAGTGTTTGAGGTGACAAACTTCTCCCATTGAATGTGCTGGTGTAGTCCAGCCACACAGCCAAAGGATGCCATGGTGTGTAACTCATGTATTGGTACCAGTCCACACATTTATAAACCGTTTCTTGTAGTAACTTCATGTTTTTGAAAAACATGGAAACATTACATTATATTAATGTAAACAAAACCTGTGTTAATATAAGGAATGGTGAAAAGCCAGAGCTATAACTTGTGTATTGGTAAAATGTATTTGAATCCTAATCATAACAGAAGGCTATTTATTATAGCTGGTAATTGTTGTCCGTAACAAAGAAGCTGATACAGTCTTGATATGTTTTAGTTTTTACACTGCCAGTCCAGTCCTGCCTGTTCTCTAATGGTTCAGCTCTGTTTGCTTTTGCTCTATTTTTACCTTCCAGTCTGACTCTGGTCACTGCTGAATGGCTCCATATGTAACTTGCATTTCATTAGAGGGGAGTTATGGAGATGTGTGGAGGGGGAAGTATTGAGTGCCATTTTGGGGTTCTGCTTCCTTTGCTGGCTGCACTACATTATGCATAGTAGACAGTTACTATTATTAATATCATGGGACTTTCCTGTATATTGTAATTTTTATGTTAATGTAACACATATGTTTTTGGTTGTAGTATTATCCAGTCTAAGATGCTTAGTTGGGGGGGGGGGACTTCTGCAGCTGATTACTGCAGAACTTATGGATGCTATCCTGTCAGGGGTAGGTCTGAGATGTTATATCTCCCCCATCATTACCCCAAAGATGCTCTTTAAAGCCAGACCTCCTGCTGCTAGTGTGGGTCATGTCTTACAGTTAACATAAACCACTAAGGTTTAGTAAAATTATTTTGCTTTGTAATGTTATGTAAATCAGTTATCGTCAAAGGGGGTTGGTTTCTCTGCCTAAGGGGTTATAAAAGGCTTTTAACAGTTTTTTTGTTGTATCTTAATTTTTTTTTAAATACTTTAATACAGATTTTTGTCAAGCTTTACCTATTATTCTATTTAGAGGTAGTTGTTGGTATTTGAACTTGATCAAAACAAAAACCCTTCAATTCCATAGGTTGCTTCCTCAGAAGCTTCATCCCTCACATTGGTCGCTGACTGTCTTTTAATGATATACTGTATAATACGCATACATTTTAATGTAGTTTGTGTTCTGCTTGTGATGTGGGTTTATATTGTGGGTTTTAGAATCACTGCTTAAGGACAAAGGCTCAAGCGTTTGATACCACCTGTACTAAGATATTTGCGCTCATGGTGCTTTGTGAGGCGGGGGTGGGGGCTTTTAACTAATACTTAGCATGAGTGTGAGGCAGAGTGACTATTTTGGTCCCACAATGGAGTCATGTGTTTGGGAAGTGTTCTTTAGCAGAGTAGCCCACATGAGTGAATATACAATATCCCTTCTGTCTGCATTCCCTCCCCCCTCACTTCCCCTGGTCTTCTTCCTGATTCCTGTCCACAGCTGCCCCACATCTTCAGACACGTGTGTTGTATTTGTGTGTTTGTGCATCATAGGAAGGAAGTGGTTTCTTTGAGTTTGAAGCAAGCCCCCAGGAGTGGCAGCAGTGGCCAACACTGGTACTGTAGCCAAAAATAGCTATGTTTCCCAAAAAAAATTTAAATTGAGAACTGTTCAAATACACACACCTCTAAAATTATTACAGTATAAATAGTAGCCCATCTCTTTGATACTGAGCAGAAGTAGAGTAATCAGTTGCCTACATGTTCTTTATCTAGAACTGGATCGCTCTACCGCTGGTTTAAATAAATCTAGTCTATTAGTCCTACGTGATAAGGGACCCCCCCTGTAGAGGCATAACATGGCCAGAGTTGATTGGGCAGAGACATTCCAGAAACCCTGTCAGCCAGCAATCCCAGGATATCCAATTGGAGTCACGCTTGGAATCCTAAGTTTGCCAATGAGATGCAGTGCAGCCTTCTGGATTCCATTATGGCAACCATGCTATGACTTCACAAGTCTGGTGTATTTCATGTGGTTGTTGGTGCCTTATGTTGAGTTTCCATCTCATACTGATTAAACGCAATCATTTACCTCGACCATCATAGTTAACTGCTAGAGGGCATCCTCTATCCCTGTATTGCCCTCTGAATGAAGGAATAATGACAGGCGGTCTCATTGCAGGGGCAGCCTTATGAGACTGCCAGCAAATGCTAGAACACATAAGAACCTTTCAATCAGATCTGCACTCTCTCCTGTCTGTGGGGTCTGACCTCAGCTCTGACTAATTATAAATCTTGACTTTGTGAGTGTAAATTATTTTGTAGTGACATCTTTAGTTTGAACTGATTTAGAAAAAAACACAACAAATTTAGTTGCCATAGGGATTTTAGTGTGGTTGATTGTTACATTAATCCAAATCTAACCTCTGGTTTGGTGATCATGTAAACAGAAACATGCCGTGGGGAAAATCAGTTATTACGTTTATTCATATTGTATGATTTATGACATAACTGTGATACTGCAGAAAGCATATTTTGAGCACAAAATCTATTAGCGTTAAAGTGTGCTGTTTATGATCACATTTTCACATTTTAAGTCTATAATGTGATGCCAGAGCATAATTACATGAGATACTGAGACCGTAAACAGTTTAAATGCTCTATATTATAATACAGAAATGAGAACTCAAACATAGCAATTAGTACAAATGCTGTTACCATGTCAAGTATAATAAGAAAAATAAAACAATTAAATGAAGATGATAGTTCTGTAATTCTGTAAACAATCGCTGACATTTAAATTATGTTGATGAATGATGCCATGATGTTGAGCCGTTATGTCCACCCCACTTACAAGTGACAGTGGGGTGCACTAGGGTGCACGATATTGATAAAATGTGATATTGATAATGAGAATTGCAATATCTATTAATTTTGATATATTTAAACATAAGAATGAACACACAGGTTATGGGAAAGTGCATCATTTCATTTGCATCAACACATTTTTAAGTGACAGTTATTGGACTCGTGCAACAACAGTAATTCCAAGATACCAAGGAGGCATTATTTTAAATGGCCACTAATGTTTCCTCTCTGATCTCTATTATGTCATTAGCTTCCTCACCCACACATCTTACTTTTCTGTCTGAATCAAACACAAATAAGCCAAACAGCCAATGGCCACATCCCTCCACAACATAAACTGAATATTGCACCTCCTGCAACATTTTCAATATGATATTGCGCAACGTGATATTGCGATAACGATATGGATATATTGTGCACCCCCCCCACACACTATCATCATCGAATTGTTCTGTTTTCGAGGAAGCTGTTCCATTCACAATTTGCTATTGCCGTTGCCATTGGCACCGGAAGCAGGCTGCCCTGTAGGTATAACATTATAGCCTATAGCCTCTGGCACCCCACCTGCGGCAAAACGTTGGCACGCTGGGAAGGAGTAGTCACATTTGTGAAGGTTTTACAGTATTATTAAAATCTGAGTCCAATAACCTTGTTCTACCAACCAATCAGACATTCTGACGAGAAGGAAGGCAGTCTTGATCCGAGGGTAGAATGTTTTGCCAGTAGTGCCCAATAAGCGCCTAAATCATGCTGTCAAAATAAGTAAAGATATTTTCCTACGCATATGCCATTAGCTACATAGGCACTTATCATTTTTGTAAATCAAAAATCATCAATTGTATGGCGATACAAGTGAAATTCAAATATTTGTATTTTTCAAGCTGATCCCAAGGTATGGCAGCATACCTGGCTATACCCAATTGACCTATGAGTGCAAGACTGCAACCACCGAGCACTATGATTAATAACCTGCTGAGAAAGTCACATAAAGGAGTTTATTGCACTGCTGCTGAAGTTGATAGTTGTTTTAAACTTGAATAAGCATGCGTTTCTATTTTGCCCCCAGCACAACCTATTTTGACTAACAGACACACTCTTTTCTCTCTCCTCCTCTCTCTACGGCCGACCTAGATACTATAGATGTTCGCAGATAACGAAGGTCATAGCAACCTTAGAGGGAAGTCAAGTGAACGGAAGTACAACGGGCTGCATGATATTGGGTGTGATGGATCAATGCTTCACTATCAGTCAACTGCGATATCGATTCCTTTTATGCTAATCTCTTGTGACTAGCTCATGCTTGCTAGCTTGAACTCACTTGCCGTTTTGGCATTTGGAAACAGAAAGCAGTCAGTGCATGCTTTGAGGCTGGCTGTATGAGATGCCAGTGGTCTCATACTGTGTGTGCAGGCGCAATGCTGCAAACTAAATTTACCCCCCAGGAGAAATACGAAAGAGATTTTCCTTGTTTGTTCTCTACAAATGTGTTATGCTCTTACAGTGAATATTTGTGTTAGCATGAGATCCTGATCATTTGCCTGAGCTACTAATATGAGAAGAGCTCCTGTCTTTATTCTCTACTTGAGGCTGAGGTAGCAGATGCTCCTCAACTCTGGTTTTATTGTCCACGACTGGCCGACCAGGGGGCTGACTCAAAGACTGGGGGAACAGGAGAAGAGCCTTTGCTCCCCCTCCTTTCTCTTCCACACTGTTCTTCTTGGCCACAATATCTGTGGCTTCCTCGGTCTTTCTGACCGGCTGGGCTGGTGTCTGCTGAAAGAGTTGCCTCCTTGATTGAGGTGTCGGTGGGTCTCTTCTTAAACAAATGGCAGTGCCTCGGCGTGGACCACATGGCTCCAGTGGGAGGGCTCTGGTCTATTTACAGTCAATTAATGTGCGTCTGCACTCCATGAAGATCCTTAGCTCCTGGGTTCTCTCTCTCTCCATCTCACTCTCTCTTTCTCTCTCTCTCGCACACACGCATCCCAAGAGCCACTTGGAAGCCAGACAGAGTGAATCTCTATTTCCCCTCTCTCCTTCTCTGGTTGCCCCCAGGGGACAATGCAGCCTGCCTCGGCTGAAGGCCAACTCCCCCTATCAACTCCATTAGGTCAGGCACTGAGAGTTGTAGTAGTGATGGATACAGCAACAGTCTACAGCTCCATTTCCTCTGACAAGAGAAAGAAGGCTATGTCTGCATTAGAGTTTAGCACACCATACAGCCAGGCCTTCCAGACACCCGCTGTCATCAACTTCTCTGAAGTCGTATTTTGCATCCTTAAAAGTAAAGTCTGCTATTGCAAGCTAATTGTAAGCTAATACACATTTAGTCAAATTCACCAAATATCGCATTTCGCTATCTTACCGATCTCTATAATCCGCAGACATCATCTAAGATTTGCTTCACAATGCATTTTGATGTACAATTTGGGGTCCTCTTGAGTTTAATAAATGTTATTTTTCAGAGCCACAACCATTTGTAATTGTTCCATTTACCCCACTCACCTACTATGTTGGATGTGGCACCGCCTGCATAATTTCCTGAGAACTAATATTTTTGGACTTCCTTCTTTACTCAGCCTTTCCACCACCATAAAATTACTACAATATTCAGGTCTGCTTTAAAATACTTCTAATCTGCCCTAATCCAGCCACACCCCCATCATTAGTTAATATCCGCAAAGGTCTCAAGTGAGTGAAATTAGAGGATTCATCTGTAATCTTGATATCCACCTGTAATTCATAACTGTCTAAAACAGGAACCAAAAATCTCTTGATTAATTGGTACACAATTCCATCATGCATCATTATTTTAAATGGTTATTGATCCTATTGTTACCGTGGTTACTACTACTACTGGGACACGTGATTATCCAATACATTATTTTCTAAAATGTATAAGTTGGATACAGTATTGTCTAGATGCTGGTTTGTGCCTTGCTAATGTTCCCTAACCATAATACCATCTAATCTACTTCTTTGTTTGTCTTTTTACTGTTTACTTTGTGAAAGCATAACTTATCCTGACTCCTAATGCGGTGTTTGTGCTGACTGCTGAGCCTTAACTATGTAATTCTTGCTGCCTGTTACTCACAATGCTATCATAGTAATATTCTAGACTAAGTCTGATCATGATGGGAGCAGCTCATAGTCATATCTACCGGCATTGATGTTGTCAAGGTATACAGGTCTGAAGTAAGCATGAAATCATTTTTTTGATAGGGGTGACGTCATACCCCACTTCCTATGTGATCACCTCTAAGCCTTTGTTGTTTCTCACTGTATCTGAGAGAAATTGTAAGGCATGCAGAGAGGGAGAGCCTGGAAATCCTGGTTGGAGTGATAAAGAGGGAATTTGAGGAGGAGTTTGTCAACCCCTGTGTGTCATTGGCTTTTTCACGTCCTGCCACACCAGCCCGTCACTGAGCAGTGCCTCACCGCTGACTCGTCATTGTATATGGGTGTGCCTGTTTGCAGTCCTTTTGAAAAGAGACAATTACCCATCAGTTACACTGACTAAGATCTTCGCACTCAACTTTCACACTGGAGTTAAGCCATAAACACATAACAGGCTGAATAGGGCGAAGTGTGCACAAGGCTAAAAGGATTTATTTTGTGTCTCAGTGCTATGGTGCTGGAGACCTCCCATTTCTTCCTGTCAGTTTTGGGCTATTTATTTGATGGGATTATAGGACATAGGAAGGGAGAGAATGAGTCAGACCCAGTTGAACTATTTCAGTTAGCTTCTGACAAAGCAGCCAACTTTATATTGCCTAATGTCTCTCTCTGACACTGCCAGATTCAACTACACTTGTAGTGAAATTGAGGGGGGGTGTTTCCCTTCACCTGATGAGTGCTCCTGTGAATGGACTTTTTTTTTTTTCACAAAATTCTACACATGCTTTCTAGAATGAGGTCATTGTAAACATGAGTGTTGAGAGTGTGGCACGCCCATACAATGCTGTCTGTTAATAGTTCCCTTGTGGTGGGGATTGAAAAGCTCTATGGAGGTCCAGAGTTGGAGATGTGTGGTCTTGGAAAGATTACATTTACAATGCACATTGGGCACCGTTATCATTAATATAAGATCAAATTAGGTAAATGTGACTTGAATTGGTCAATTTCTAAGTCAAGACTCAAAACTATCAACTACAGTGGTATTACATAGTTACTTGACTTTAAGTTAGGTGGTTTGAAGTTTGTGGCTCCATGGGATTGAGTGGCGCCTCCTTGAAAAAACAAGGTGCTGTAATGTTAAATACCTCAACCTATCCAGAGTAAGCAGGTAAATAACACCTCTGAACTCTTAGTACTGTTCTGGAGGATCTCCTCAACCTCCAGTAAGCAGCTCAATGGTAAAGATGGACTCAAGCAGTGAGCTCACTAGTATTAATTTTCAGATAACAGTGTTAGAGAATTGTGAAAAGGACGTAAGAAGATCATCACTCATCGCACATTATGACATGAGCTAGGCTACCGGTAGCTACGTTAAACATGCTTATAATGCCTAAAGCAAAATGTTAAAAACAGATACACCGATCCATACCAAATTCTGTGGAAGTTCCTACAATTTGGTGAGATTCCGTCCATAGAGGGCGCTATAAATGGAACATTTCATTCGAGAACCTTATTTGAAAGAGATTAGCCGCAAGTGGTGCAAATGTACATTTTGTCTCATTTTTGTGATTTGATGTAATAGCACAAATGGCCCAGAAGAACAAAAAACGTTCTGGCTGAAACACTGACACCACCAATGTTATGTTAGTTAATATTGAGAAATAAACAATATGACACACTTTCGGTAAAAAATTATTGTTTAGCTCTAATTGTTTTGTAGTTGATGTGAGCTGGGTAGGTCAGGCTATGGGTCCGTCTGCCTTAACAGGATATGGGAGTTGAACAGGATTTCTGTCCACTAAATGTAAAACTCCATTATCTTAAAATCCATGGCAGTCTTAGATATTATTGTATCTGAAAAACATTTTACTCTACGAAGTTCGCATTGTATGGTCCATTCTACTGCGTTTAACATTGGTATAATTCCACCTCTTATTTCTCTTGTTGAGGACGCTGAACCGCTTCAACAGAACAGTTGATGCGAATGCTGCGGTTCTGCTTGGACCCCCATGATCGCAGCTTGCGGCTATATTATTATTATCAAGAAATAGAACAGCTCCATCTTAACAAGGCGCAAACGCTACTATTGAGGGATAAGCCTGTGTTGCGTTCCTTTTGTGAGCTATTATATAGCTTGTGAGACAATCTCCAAGCTCCAGTTTGACTTGGATCATGTGAAACATCTTGTCGTGTGTAACCCCCCCCCCCCTCCTCTTGTAGTGTGAATCACACAACGTTAAGACCCCTGATTATTGATCTGACTACTTTCAAAGTTGAGTAGTGTTAACTCAGCATACCACTCTGGTATGGGCAGGTCCGGACATAGCCTGGCCATTTTACACATCTAGCATGCAACTTGAGATTTTCCATGTCAGATGCGTTCTCACCCACTGGAAATACACGTTTGGTTTAGGCTAGGGGTGGAACCTGGGTAGAGCGTGCAGGAAGCCGGACCATGTAAAAAGTATGCTGCTGTTTTGTCTAATATCCAAGATAGCTAAAGACTCATCTGTAATGAAAATGTTTTAGAAAATCAGTAGGCCTACTACTTTTTTGGGATTTTAGGGGTAGGACATGCATACCAGTAGTCAATGTTCTGTCTGATAATCATGCCAGAATACCACACTGAGTATTAATGAGCCAGTCAGATGAATGGCTATTTACCGTATACGTAAGAGAAAATAACACAAAATAATACTAGAAAAAATGCTAACAAATCTAACACTACATGATCTTTGTTATGAGAGTAGCTAGAAACAAAAACAAAAATTCAGAACTTCCTCATAGAAACTGCAGTCATACTGCAAATGGCACGGTAGGCCAAACATTTAAATGAAACTTACAGTTAACTTCTGAGGTTTGCAGTGATACTTTCCTATGTTTCCTTAAAGGATGAGTATGTCATTTGCTTCAGAAGCACATTTAGTCATATTTCTTGAAATTCTATTTACACCCCGATAGCAATGACTAAATTAAATGCTCTGACAATACGATTAGAAATATCCGTCATCTGTGAGAGTCGCAGGAATGTGAAAACCGCTCACAGTCATAAAGTTCGGGCCGAACTCAGCGAAAGTGACTTTACTTAAGTTTGAACCAAACTATTAGCGTAATATTCCATTTTGGGTAATCATATAACATAACCTAATGCTCTTTTTTTTTGTAAATAATTCTGACCGATACCCAACGATCATCAACTAACAATATTAAAGTTATATTTAGAATGTATGTCTATGCGGCTGAATGCTGGAGATAATAACAGCCGTGCTGAACAGTAAGTATATGACTCCTGTAGCTGTTCAAGTGGTCTTATTATTTAAAAGAAATACGAAAAACGGCTGCTACAACTAAGACACACAAACATTTTATTGTACAGCAGATCAGGACAATGTTTGTACATTAGCTTATATAATTTGGTTTATTACTTTGGGTCTGCCACACTGCAGACAATTATTTTGTAATATCTAGCATTTATTTATACATTTCCATTATTTGTTCAACGAGTGCAATTAATCTGTTGAGTCTATTCCGACGAGTTAACGGCTTGATCAGGCAATGAGCTACATTACTCCATTGTTTATAGCCTAAAGCTGGATGCTTGTGCTAGCCGCTAGCTAGTAGCCTATGCGATCCTGTATGTTATAATCTTCAGCATAATGCATCTTGCCTGTTGCTTTTTATTCCGAAATTGAACTTGTCGATGTGTGTGAGGATAGTGTGCTGAGCATATGTTAAGTATTAGACCCGCAGCTGAGAATAGACTCCCTGCTCAGATCGTATGTTGATTGAGTTTTTTTGTGCAAACATTTTTTAATAGTTTAACTAATCTTGTCACAATTCAATGGACATTGGTAGCTATTATTTTTAGTAGTTATTGGAGGCATCTTGAATAAAAGAAGGCATATTCCAGCTCATATAGCATCTAACCGGAAGCGCTGAGACCCGTTTTACGGAATGCGGAAATAAGATGCGCATAACCCCTATTTATAAAAAGTGGAATACTAAAAAATCACCAGTATTCAGCCTTTGGTCAATACTTTGTTGAAGCACATTTGGCAGAAATTACAGCCTCAAGTCTTTTTGAGTATGATGCTACAAGCTTGGCACACCTACTTTTGGGCAGTTTCTCCCATTCTTCTTTGCAGGACCTCTCAAGCTCCATCAGATTGAATGGGGAGCGTCTGTGAAAGGGCTTCCTGCAGATTTAGATGGCCATTTGTTTCAATTAGGAATCTCACCATTACTGCCAAAAGGGAAAAAAAATGAAAGATCACAATTTCTAAAAATATTCTGTTAGTAAAACCATGCCTCATTGCAAAGTCAATATTCTGTTGCCATCTTAGATGAATCATGTCAATATACTCCAGTTGTTGCCGATGTTTATGTTGTTTCTATGGTGATCTTGACTGCATTATGTCTGCGGATGGGTCAGCTACGAGGCAGGGCACCATGTGCGTCACAGCTAATGAATTGACCTACAGCTTACAGCTTTGCAACCATCTAATATCATACCGTCCCGTCTTAAGTGATTATAGATTAACACTAAACTTTTATGAAAACGCTTTTCTCAGTTTTTTGCCATATACTGTAAATCCTTGAGCCACAAACATTTGCAGAACAATTGAACATATTTGGACCTATGTAAATGGCCCAGTCTGAGCTTCATTGTGTAACTGCTGCACAGCTTGTTAAAGGTCACTCTGGAGAACATTTGTTGATATTTGATCTTGATCAAAACAAAAACGGCTCTCCAGTCAATGCCATAGGGTGCTCCCTCAGAAGCTCCGCCCCACACATTGGAAATACATAGCAAAGACTAGGATATTGTTGTGTTGTGCAGTCTGTACCACTTTGTTTGTAGGCCTTTCCTATAATAGAGCCAAGGCTGTGTAGAAGTGCCAGATAATGTTTTTGCATGCCCAGAGAATGGTAAACTATCTCACCGTAATGAGATATTTGGTGAATTTGACATAGTGTATTAACTTGCAATTGCTTACTATACCTTTAACGGTTAACAATCATGTGGCCCGTTGTAGTACATTAACAGTTGGTTAATCTGTTTTCCAGTGAGATGTCCCCTGTCAATGCCACGTCATTGATTGCCCTGTGGTCTGGTCTGTTCTGACTGTGAAAACCAACTAGGCTTTTTAGTATGCAATGTAGGCCCAGGCATATTGCCAGCTGTGCCAGGATTGTTTAAACTTTTGTATAACTGTAATGCACTATACGGTACATGGAAAGTGCTTGTAATGGGCTCCTGCCTGATGGGGCTGTGAACTGGACCATAAAATACATTACAAGTATTACGGTATACTCCAAACAATAACAAGTGGTACACTTGTCTTAGTTGACACAGTCCATTTACCGCTCTGTACTCTTTGCTGACTGTATTTCTCCATCTTTATTCTACTTCAGTGCATACACTGTATCAACACTTATTATGGCTATGAAGGTGAACTTGAAAGGGCTGACTAATGTCAGTTGACACCATCACTGACGAAACAGTACATGTGTCTGTCAGGTGCTGTGTGGTGAGAGCAAGGCGGCGAGTACGGCATGCTGAGGCCACTCCCCCCGGCCCAGAATGAGTGTCAGAGATGGCGTTGCCACCATGGTAACGAATGCAGGCGGAGGGGGAGGGGGAGGAGGGACAGCAAGCCAAGATGGTCGCACCTACCTGCTCCAGATCTACCCACGGCTGGCTGTCCAATCTTCTGCCTGCTGCAGCCTCAGGTTGGTGTGGTACTAAAGGGTTAGAGCCAGGCTAGATTCAACAAAACCGCTGCCAGGGTTTATATTTGATCTTGTTGATTAATTTCTGGTGCTTTACGGTATCTTGTCTTTAGTGTTAGGAGAGGAGGAGAGACTTGATTTAAATGTGTTTCGTGAATCCACCAGAGTGCAGAAGGACGCGACGGCGGCGTCGGTGATCTCTGATGCAGCACTGTTTCTGGGGCTGGACCCCAGACGTCTGTACGTGCTGGCAGAGGTGAAGGAGTGTGGTGGGGAGGAGTGGATTCTGGAGTCCGCTGACTTACCGGTGCAGAGGGTTCTGCTGTGGCCCCGGAAAGCCCAGGAGCAACACCCACAGAGCTTGGGCTTTTACTTTTTACTACAGGTATAGCTCAAAGCAGGTCAGGTAGTTGATGATGATGTTGGAGAATCCCAGATGCTAGGTCATGGGATTCCTTGACATGTCTGGTCCAGAATACTCACTCTAAATCACGTTGGATAAAATAATCTTGCAAATTACCTAATTGTAGAAAATTGTGACTGGGAAATATGCTATATATATTTCTATGATTTTTTATTTGCATAATTTAATAATAATAATAATAATTTTATAATAATAATAATAATACATATATAAAAGCTGATTTCACTCTTATGTGACACACAATTTAGTCCTTTTTCATTGTGGTATCTGTTTATCGACAAATCAAATCTAAAAGTGGGGGAAAAAAAACAACAGTCTGTTTCTTTTTATTGTAAAAGGAAAGGAACCGCGATGGCTCCATTCAATATGTCCACCTGCCGGCAGTGTCTAAGGAGCAGGAGACCCAGAGGCTGGCAGCTAGGGGCTTCCTTCCACCTCCCCAAGATGACTTTGCTGACCTCTGCAATCTCCCTGACCTCAGTGAGGACAGCATCCTGCAGAACCTGCGCACACGCTTCCATAAGAAGAAGATCTACACATATGCAGGCAGCATCCTAATTGCAATAAACCCCTTCAAGTTCCTGCCCATCTACAACCCCAAGTATGTCAAGATGTACGAGAACCACCAACTGGGAAAGCTGGAGCCTCATATATTTGCTATAGCAGATGTGTCTTACTATGCCATGCTCCGAAAGCGGGTCAACCAGTGTATTGTCATCTCGGGGGAGAGTGGCTCTGGAAAGACCCAGAGCACCAACTTCCTAATTCACTGTCTGACTGCACTCAGCCAGAAGGGTTATGCCAGCGGTGTGGAGAGGACCATACTCGGGGCTGGACCAGTGCTAGAGGTAAGACAACGTTTTGAGTAATGATAACTGAACACACGAGAGCGTGAATACACAGTATGTTGTTCTGATGTATTGTTTGACTTGCTTCTTCTTTTCCTGTGTATGGGGTCATAGGGTGTTATGTGAGCAGTGTCATATGGTATGAAAACAGTAGTTTTTTCAAGAAGGAGAAATGAAAGAGGACTGGGAAGTTTTGTTGTTTTCAGGTTTTAATTCATTTTTTTTACCTATTGTTTGGCTTATTGCTACTTGAATAGTGATAATACAACTATTATTTGGGTTGCTTAAACTGCTATTTAATCTCTCTAAACTAAGTGAAATAATCGTGTGTGATTGTGAGTTTAATAGATAATTTAGTGTTAGCTGGTGGTTTCAGTAACATCTTTTGTCTAGCCCTGGTGAACCTTTAAGTCAGGTGACTTTGTGTCAGTTCCTTCTCTCTGTTCATTGTTACTTGGATTCTGACCAACATAATAATGTTCCTTTAACAATGGTATAAGGCAGGCTATACATTGACATTTTGAGGGTCACAAACCTTTTGACTTTCATTCACTTTGCCTTGCGTGAAGCTGCCTCCTTGTCATTTCTGACTTCCAACAAAAAAGGAGACATACCTAAAAGTAAAAGCTATGTGATGGGATGCACTACCAACAAGGTAAATAAAGGAATCCAGAACTACGTTTTCATAAACTGTCGAACCAAGAAAAATGAGTGTTATGGAGAGTTATTCAAGCAATAATATGCAATTGAGTAAAAAAAACTTTTGATCTTGGACATTCAATATGACTACATATGGTGACTGGTTGATATACAGTAGGGTGCTAAAATAATCCTTTGACAGCTAGTAAAAGCAATTCAGCATAATGGTGTACCGATTGTGTTCCCATCTCATAGATTAAGATTATATTACATATATTTTCAGTTTGACAGCCTAATAAAAATGTTATGGGTTATTTTTCTTGTTGGTAGTGCACCCCATCACACAGCATTAGATACTGTGTATTTCAGTTTGTTGCAATTTAGGCCTATAAGATGAAAGTCACCAGGAGGCACCTTCAATACAAGTCAATGTTGTTTGACCCCCAATACTGGTGGCAGTGCCAAAATCATCTTGAGCTTGGAATCCCCAGTAAGTAAATGTATTTACTTACTTGGGCACCACCACCATTTTTTTTAGAGAAAGCTCATTGTGTTTAGTAAGACGTACATAGTATTTACAATTGTTTTTTTGTTTTGTTTTAAACAAATAATGCATTATAACTTATTATCATAAATTATGTAATAGTGCAGCTGCTTCAGAAAGTACAATGAAGCAGTTACCTAAGGACTGGAGTGTGACACGTGAAAAAAAAAACTACTAGGTGAGGTTGACACTTTTTTTTTTTCTTAAGTAGAAATATATCATTAATAAGTATTCTTAAATTAATATTTGAATGTTTTTAAGTTTGTGTTTTTCTTATATATATATA